>JACGTP010000013.1:394315-420179 GCA_023678845.1 Mischocyttarus mexicanus | reverse complement strand
ACTAATTTTAAATAAGTAAATGAAAAATATCTTAATCTATATAATAAAGAATGAATCTAATAACAAAGTAAATATATTAATAATAAAACTTTCCATTCGGTTTGTTATATATTAGACCAGTCCCATAAGTTTCTTACTTTTACTTAATTAACTTTTTATACTCAATATTATTTATTTTATATTATTTTATTAATATTAAATACCATAGTATTATGAACAAAGTAATAGGAATTAAATTGTATATTGTTAAGTAAAATAATATAAAATACAACACAAAGAAAATATTATATTCTGAAAAATAAGGAAGAAACTTATGGGACGACCTAATATATTCAGATATTGAATAAAGGAATTTTGTTGTTGTTATTAATTTTAAGTAAATCAAAAATATCATATATATAATTAAAAAAAAAATTGTTCAATGATCAATACACCATAAATATCATTAATCGATATAATATAGTATGAATCTACTAACAAAGTAAATATATTAATAATAAAACTTTCCATTCGGTTTGTTTGTTATATATTAGGTCCTCCCATAAGTTTCTTACTATTTCTTAATTAACTTTTTATACTCAATATATTTTATTTTATATTATTTTATTAATATTAAATACCATAGTATTATGAACAAGGTATGTAATAGGAATAAAATTGTATATTGTTAAGTAAAATAATATAAAATACAACACAAAGAAAATATTTTATTCTGAAAAATAAGGAAGAAACTTATGGGACGACCTAATATATTCAGATATTATATTCAGATATTGAATAAAGGAATTTTGTTGTTGTTGCTAATTGTAAACCAAAATTTGAGTTTATGAGTAAATATGAGTAAATGATTTACAAGTAAATCAAAAATATCATATATATAATTTAAAAAAAAATTGTTCAATGATCAATACACCATAAATATCATTAATCGATATAATATAGAATGAATCTACTAACAAACTAAATATATTAATAATAAAATTTTCCATTCGGTTTGTTTCGTACGTTATATATCCCGTTTATTAGGTCTTTTTATTAACGGTATTATGTCATTCTTCGTTTTCAACGTGTCATGGAATTTCACTATAACGAACTTGCACCGACATTTCACGATGCAATTACTCCGTCTTCATTACGATAATTGATTGGAAAAGTTAATGGTTTATACGTCCGTTTTAGAAATGTTTAAAACTTGTATTTAACTTCGCTCAACGATATAAAACATCTTTCGTTTGACACAATTAACTAACACCCAATACGTCAAGGTTTAATCATTTCTATAAAACGTTTGTCAATGTGTTACTATTGTTTTAATATCAAATTTATTAACATTTAACATAATTTATCATAGAAGAATATTTCAATAATGGAATTAAAAAGTTAGAATGTAATTGTTACTTTTTTATTAACAAAAATGACAAATCACGTGTCGGATGTAACAAAAACAAAAACAAAAATCCTTGCTGAAAATCACGAGAGGGGTTTGAGAAGGGAATGGGAGGGTGGTGAAGGGAGAAGGGGGAATGGAGAAGGGGGAGAAGCGAGGGAAAAGGAAACAGAAAGAAGGAGGATAGAGAAAGTTACGGAATTGAATTTTCTATCTCGTAAAGTTGAGCTCCCTAAATAAACGGCACTCTGAAAGCCGTTTTAATAGTGTACGGATTTGCATTTTTATTCTCAAAGAAGAGAAGTACTAGCACCATCTCTTTCCCTTTCTCTCTTTCTCTCTCTCTCTTATCCTTTCTGTTTTTATTTCTCTTATTGCTTACCTTTATTTATCAAAAAAATCCGTAAACCGATGAAATTATACCCCATTTCGTTTACTTAGTTCTTTTTTCGTTAGGATTATGTAATATCTTTCGATAATATAGATTTTTGTTTTTACAATTGATCATGTCAAAGTATTAACATTAAACACGATGATATATTTCATTTGCTTTTATACATTCAATATTTAAAATTGGTTACATTAAATTATTTCGTATCGAATTATTTTACTTCATACGATTTAAATAATAGAGTTTTAGTTAAACTTTGTTCGGTTAAGTTAATTTTCTCTCACTCTCTCTCTCTTTCTCTTTTTCTCTCTCTTTCGTATACATTGGTAAAATATTAAAATAACATTATTATTTTCATGTATCCCGTTTATAATTATCTTTATAATTGCAAACCAATTTTGTAATACGTGTTATCGAATTAACTTTATCTTTTTGTTAATTTTTATTTTACTGTTTTGTTTATTCTTCCTGTGTATAATTTAATACATTATTATTGTAATAAACATGTATACTTATGGCTAGTTTTATCATTAATTTGTAGTTCCTTCTGATTATCAGATTCACGTGCAGATGAATAGTTAGTTTCATTAATCATGTCAATTTGTATTAGGTGTACAAATAAATTTCCACCGTTCTTATTAAAAAATTAAGCATTTGATGATTTTAAACGATGTAAAATTGCTTGCTCAGTTACTCCGAATATAAGTGTAAGTTTTTTTTTTGCGTTTGGCACGAATTTTCAACTAATAATGTTTCCAATTCCACGTATTCGTACATTTTCACCCTTCCCTTACGTATTTTGTCTTCAACGTCACAGTCTCAGTTCTTGAACTAAAAAAAACCATTCATGAAACTTCTCTAACTTAAAAAAGCCTCGAAATATGCTTCCACAAACAATCGATGCTCATCAGATGCAGATTTCTTTAAATAAAATAATTTAATCAAACGTTCCCGCAAATGATGCTTATTCGGCTCAAAACTCGACACTTTCGAACGAAAAAAAATATCTTTTATCGATACAAAATTACTAATATACCAAGATTATGTTGTCGGGAGATGTCAAACCCTATGATATGACGTTTTACATGAGACAATTTTAACCATAATTTAATCATAAAGCCATACTTTGTTGAACGGCGATAACTTATTTGTACACCCAATATATATACACACATGAATAAACATATATACTTATGGCTAGTTTTATCATTAATTTATAGTTCCTTCTGATTATGAGATTCACGTGCAGATGAATAGTTGGTTTCATTAATCACGTCAATTTGTATATCTTTGGCTTCAGTAATTTTGATTTTACTAATTAAATATTAGTTAATTTATGTGATATCATAATTACAGTCTAAACTATTTTGTTTTTTAGTATAAATATATTATTATCCAGGTATTTAAACGTCAAAGATTTGAGTATACTAATTGTAAGTTGTAAATCATGCCTCTTGCTACATTTAAGAGAGAGAAAGAGAGAGAGAGAATGAAGTAACTTTAAGAAGGACGAATAATCGAGGATGCACTTACTTAGACGAATGGAGTATTCGATATCGAGACTCAGGGGTAGCTACACCAAAAGTTTGGTCTCATCGAAAGGGGAAGTTTCGTCTACTTAACGTTGAAAGCCACTACCATCATCATCATCATCATCATCATCATCATCATATACCATTAACGCATAGCTCGTGTATTAACCGCAAATACGTACAAAGTATATAGTAACGTTCTGACTTTCTGAGAAATAGGTGGCTGTTGCAAAGACTCCATGAGTGTTTGTATAAATGTTAAGAGGACGAGAGAGTGAGAGAAGGAGAAGGAGAAAGAGAGAGAGAGAAAGGTGGGTAAGGGTGAGGGTGACTTTACTTCAAATTAGATATTCTTGGTTCAACTAAACTCGCAATATGTTTCAGTACACAGTAAAGTCATCTCCTCTCCACAAAATGATGTGTACGTGTGTGAGATTAATTTTGAAAAGAATTTTTTTGTAAACCATTGCACTTATCATTCAAAATATTTATTTCTAATTTATGAAATAATTATTTAATCTATTGTTCTTTGAAAATTTCACCATGACATATTTTAAAAGAATAAAATTCAACCTTTGAGTAATGTAATATTTTTTTTTTCAATACTTTTGATTTAAATGAATTTTTTTTTTTATTCAGGTTTCAAAGAATCAATTTGTTTAGAAGTCTATCCTAACGAGAAGTGATCTATCTCGATAATTTGTATTTTTATTTGCAATGATTTCTTGATTTTATATTTATGGTAATCCAATAGAATACTATTCGTTGGGAAAATTCTGTATAATAGATAGATATATTATATATCTAGAAATTTATTCAATATTATAAGTATCCATTTGTATATTGACATTTGAGAATTTCAATATATATAAGTTACTTTCTTAATGAAATATGTGAATTATAGAAGCTATTAATTTGTAAGGAAAGGAAATACTAACATAAACTTATATACATTAATGAATTAATATTTTCCTTTTGAAGTAAGAATCTTTGAAAATTGTAACTTTAAAGTACAGTGTGTTATAGATCATTTAATACTAACTAAAATTTATCTAACATTACTAATAATTTTTGACGATAGATGAACAATTTGAGATATCATTTAACTTGAAGAAATTATAAAAATTATAGAAAATAAAAATTCATTCTCGTGGTTGAATTTTGATAAAACTTTGACTAATAAAAATCAAATATATTTAATCTATGCATATGATAAATGTTCTTGTTATCTTATCTCATTAAAAGGTGTTTTTAAATCGAACATATTTTCAAAAGAATCTCGATAAGAATTCTTAACCAGGAAAAAAAAAAAGGAACAGAGAGGAAAGATAAAGATACAAGAATAAAGTTTCCCAATAACCCTACAAAGTGCTGATTCTGAGCTTCCACGATCGATCAGAGAAATGCTTTTAAGGTAAATTAAAATTTTCTTTAATAAAAAGTATAATATTAATAATCGTTCCCTCTTTTTTTTTATTTTTTTTTGTTAGTCTCCCAGGGCGTTACGTTTTATCGTTTGAAAATTTTCAAATTTTCGATAAACCATAAATTCTTTATTATAAATGGAATAGTTGCACAAATATAACGACAACGACTAAAAGATTAATCGTTTTTTATCTTTTGCCCGAATGAAAATACCAACAAAAAGCGTTTATCTTTAATCGAGGATAAAAAATGATTCTTTTAGTCGAATAGTCATTTGTAATAATCGAATTGTACTCGAAAATATGAACGGGAGAGAATACAAAATAATTAATCGAACATTGAGCTAAAATCTGTTTGAATGATACGTTTTTTCTTCTTTTTTTATTTTTTTTTTAGTCGAGTCGATTTTTCCTCAACTCTCTCTCTCTCTTTTTTTGTCTTTTTTATTATATTTTATTTTATTTTACTTCACTATTTCCTGGCTATCGAATATCAAATTCCTTTCAATGAAAGAGTTATCTCTGTTGGAATTTTCAGTTCAATGAACGATTGGTTCATTGAAAAGAAAAATTTGTTTTCATCATCAATTACTTTACCTATGATCTCACAAAAAAACAGATGAATAAAATATTATTTTACCACGGATAATCGTTTAATTAATAATACTTTAGAATTTAATATTCTCCATTGTGTTATAATTATTGTATTTATTTATTATCGATACAAAAATAATTTAAATCAAACTGTTTCAGATTAATTACTTTAACAATGTGATTAATTGAAAAGAAACGTTAATGTTAAATCATAATTTCTTAATTCAAAAAAGTTGATATTATAGTAAAAACATAAAAAGAATTTCTATTAAATATTTTTATTTTATATTGTTTTATATTTGCAATTTTGAATGTACATAAGAAAAGAGTATAATGTCGCGAACGGTGACTAAGCGATACGAAGTTGTAGTATAATAAATGGTGAACATCGTAGAAAAGAAATCAGATATCATAGATCATAATTTACATGAGACTGAGAAACAGTATTATATTCAGGAATAGTAGTTTCTTTGTTTCTTTTTTTATTTACATATTTTATGAAAATTTTTAGTTGTTAAACTACTAAGCTACGATAGAAGGAAATAGATTAATAATTAGTTAGATAGATAGTTAGTTAGATAGTTAGTTAGATAGATAGATAGTTAGATAGATACATAAAAGTAGATTATTTATAATTGCATTGAAAAAAATGATCTGAGCAAACTCTGCTATTAGTCGCCTTTGACCTTATGTCGATTCTAAATATTTAACAATATCAACCGATCGAACGTTAAGCTCTAAACTCATACCCATATACTTAACGTATCCATCAAACTCATACAGAGTACGAGTTATCGAACGTGAGAAATTCAATGAGCTTAAATTCTACCTAAAGTTAACCACGAAGTAATCCTATCAGTTAGTTCAAAATAAACTAACTTTACGTTAAGTACTTTTATAAAAATCATTTGTTAGATTAACGTTCTTAATTATCAACATTATCAACAAAATACTCTTAATCGACAAAATAATCAAGTTTAAAGTAATTTTTCAATAATTGATAAACCAATCGATCTGTTTAAATTATTATTGATAACGAATATCGTGTATTCATGAGCAATTAAATCATATACAAATCATTTTTATTATATATCCTTATTTTTTTATTAAATGTAAATAATAAAATACAAATTATTGTATTTTATTTGACAGTATTTAAATCTATTAATACAAAAATATCAAATACAATAATAAACAAGTCAGAACGATAATACAGATTAAAGATTATAACATTTGAAAATCATTTCTTACAAAGAATATTGATTGAAACTTTTCGAAGATACTTTCTCCTCCTTTCACGTTTATTAAATTGTTCAAAAAAGAAAAAAGGACAAAAAAATTCTTATTTTATAAAATCTCGTTGAAGGAAGAAATAATGAACGTCACAAATATTATCAGTCAAACACAAAAGTAACGTACGTGTGTATGTACATAGAAATGTTTGTAAGGGGGTCACACAAAAGGGCAAAAGGAAGAAATTATAGGATAGTAATTACGAGCTCGTGTGCAACCGAGTTAGTCTGGAATTAGTTACGTTAGCTTGGTCCAAGGGACGTTTTCTTTCACGTTTCATTAATCCGATTCTTCCTTGTTCTAAGCTAAAGGCTGGACCGAATGCTACTCGCTCTAATTTAGAAAGTTGTTTCGTCGAAAGCGCTTAGTTGTTGTATTTGGATCAGGATAGACGACGGGATTCTGGTTCCGACTGCTACGATGTGAGTGCAAAATAAAGAGAGAGAGAATGGGAGTGAAAGAGAGTGAGAGAGAGAGGGGGTGAGTAAGGGTAGGGAAACTAGAACGTCCTATGGGAAAGCATTTGATACCCTGGCATCGCCACAGGGCTGGTTAACTGTCCATTCGATATACCATTTGGCTGATAAAAGAACAAACATTTCGCTTTGTCATTATTCATACAGTAGTTTCACTCGGGACGATCGAGTTCGATTTTAACGATCGCATTTCGTTCGTTTGTTCGATTCAAACACGCATACCACACACGTTCTTGGTAAAATTACTATCCTCTCTCTCTCTCTGTCTTTCTTTCTTTCTCTCTTTTTACGATTAAATTGTTATTACGAATTCTAACGGAATAAGTTTTGTCCTTAATATGACAAATTAAATATATTTATCTATACATTTGAATAGATTTTAAAATCGTTTGAACTCGTATGTTCGAGCGAGATAAAATGGATTTCTTGCATGTGTATGTGACAATGGATAAAACATTGATCATTTATTACATACCTGAATCAAAAATCGTCAGCTGACATAAGTTGACAACAGCCGGTAAAAGTCGCTACGAAACAAGTAGGTCACTGGTAAGAAAAATAGGTCAACGATACAAAAGTAGGTCAGTTGTACAAAAACTTACAATAATTCCATACGTATTGAATGTATTGAAAGAAAGATAGGCAAAGGTGTACGTCTGATTGTGAGTTAAACGAGATTAAGATCGGTAATGTTCGTATATCTATCGGTTAATTCTAAGAAATTCGTTAAATATGAAATACACATAGAAAAACATTCCTTAACTACCGGCTTAGTTGAATGATCAATGTTTTGTTTTTCATTCGGTACTCCCCGTCGTTTCTCGGTCGGGGTCGATAATCGATCGTTGTCATTTCTATTGTATTACGAATTTCGTCGTTAGATTTGTTATTAATCTTCGTATATGTTCGGTACCTGTCGATTATGTTCGCTACGAATCAGATGTCGTTACTGGACCGAAATAGTAATTAAAAAATGTCTTAATAACTTTCATTCTTTTCAAATAAATCTTCTGTTAGATTTAGACACGTATGTGCACGCTCATGCGCATAGAAAAAGATTTCTTAGAAGTGGTGTTAGTTTAACGAGAATAATATTCGAAATAGATAGAATTAATCCCCTCTGATAATCAAGTAAACAACTTTCGAAAAAAAAACTTTAATAGCTTACTTTGAACCAGTCTAACAGTCGATTTCAAGGAGGAAGGTACGCATAACTTATACTTATTACATTTAAATTATAATACTAATTGTCTATGATAATTTAACAATTATTTAGCATATGTCTTCTGCTCTAATGCACCCTTCTTATATTTAAGATTGTTCTAACACATATACATTGGTTTAAACATTACATTCTTTCTAACGTAATTCAAAATATAAAATAATTTCGATATCTTTTTATTTAATAGGTTTTTAGATAAATTCTACGGACCAGATCTTAATACTGGACTAAAATATTAATTAAAAAATGCATTAATAATTTTTACTCATTTCAGATAAATATTCTGTTAGATTTAGACGTGTATTCCCGCACATGCACATAGAATAAGATTTCTTAGAAGTGGTGTTAGTTTAACGAGAATAATATTCGAAATAAATAGAATTAATCCCCTTCGATAAACATGTAAACAACTTTCGAAAATAAAACTGTCATAGATGATATCAAGCCAGTCTAACGGCAGATTTCGAAGGAAACAGTACAACGAATTTATTTTTCGTGCTTTTAGATTGGAATATTAATTTCCTTTGATTAATTAACAATTATTTAGCATATCTCTACTACTCTAATGCACCCTTCTTATATTTAAGATTGTTCTAACACGTATACATCAGTTTTAGATAAATGCCACGAACCGAATACAGAATAATATATTATAAAAATATAGAATAAATATATAGAATAATATAGAATAATATATTAGATTAAGAATACAATTTATTTCATGCCGCGTGTGCGTATTTTCTTCCTATGCAAGTGATATGCATATACTTGTTAATACATATACTTATTAATTATCTAAATATAAAGAAATTGAAATAAAAATCAATTATTAGAAATGGATAACAGCTGTTCAAAAGTAGGTCACTGTTAAGAAAAATAGGTCAGCGATACAGAAGTAGGTCAGCTGTACAAAAATAGAATAATAATCCCATACGTACTGAATGTATTGAGAGAAAGATAGATCCGAGTTAAACGAGATCAAGATCGGTACTGTTTAAATTTCTCGGTAAATTCCAAGAAATTCGTTAAATATGAAATACACAAAGAAAAACATTCCTTAATTACCGGATTAGTTGAACGTTTAATCTTTTGTTTACGTTCGTCTCTCTCCGTCACTCTTCGGCCGGTGTCGACAATCGAACATTGTCATTTCGTCGTTAGATTTGTAATTGACCTTCGTGTATGTTCGGTACCTTTCGATTATATTCGTAACTACTTTTCATAATAATCGTTAGTCTTCTTCGAGCGTCGGAAGGTGAAACAATAATAATAAGAATATGTCATTTATTTCGCGTCGCGTGTGCGTGTATTCTTTCTTATACAAGTGAAGTGTATATGTGAGCAAGTATAGTGCATTTATGGATACCTGCAGTTATGGATATGGATATGCAGCATTGGATACAAGAACAAAGTTCATCTAATGTAAGTTGACCAAAATTTAGAATCTTTTTTGACATTTGACCGCACGTAATAGGTTTAGTATTAAAAATATATGTTCATTATTTTCGATCAAAAATCTAATAGGTATTCGTAACGTTGTAGAATTCTTTAAACCGAATACTGTATTTACGTGTGCATAATTCACACGAATAACTCTCGTTACATCCATAGAACTGAAAAAGATTTTAAAATATGATCAAGTGTCGGATTTATTTCACAATGATGCATAATCAACTAAGTTTTGGAAAGTGACATCGCTCTCTTCTTTTATTTATTTTTATATACAAACGTATCTCGACTTGCTGCCAATTCGAATAAGGCAAATATGTTAATTAACACACTCACACATTCAAGCATTCATAGTTCGTTTGTTTCGTATCAAATGCACATATTCACTCATTCACTTTCTCTCTCTCTCTCGATAAAATGATTGTACTTATCGTTAATTTAAATTAGCGCGTGAAGAACAATTGACAAAAATTTTATTGCAATCGGATGCAATAGTTTACGAACAAATTGATAACATACCTTTCTGAATATATGCAGAACAGAAATATTCATTTTTATATATATTTAAATTAGGTCATTAAAATATGAAACGTTTGATTTCAAATTGAAAGTAATCGAACGTTTTACAGAAAATTATTAAATAAAATATGAAACACCCATAGGGTATCTCGTGTCCATAAAAAAAATGGCAAAAATTTTTTTTTTTTATCGATAACGTATTTTTCTTCCTGTTTGTTTTAATTAAAAATTTTAAAATGGTTATATCAAATTTTCTTTTATTTTTTTTTTCTTCTCATACATTTTCAAACTTTCGATTGAATAAACAAATGTAACAACTTTTTTTTTCTTTGATTTTATTTTAGTTATTCCATATATGGTACATGCGAGTATTGTTCGATTCGATTAATATTATCAGAGTTATGTGATTCTAAAAGTTATATCTAACAAGAAATATATCAAGAAACTTGTTTTTTCTTTTCTCAATTCAATCTAACATAAGCTAAAACGTTCTATCTCGAAATTAATTTATACACGAATTTACTGAAATTATATTTTGTTTATTTATTTTTCCCCTATCTATTTAAAAATATAAATAAATATTTGAAATAATTATAATATAAATATATTATTCACTTTGATGAAGGTTATTAAAAAAGACAAGATTTATTTTGTCTTTGCATGAAAAATCCTTCTTTGCTAATTAGGAAAGTATCTCGTTAGTTAAAAGTTTGCTATCAAACGATGTTTGTTCTATTGAATGTAAAAACAAAATAGTAACATTTTCTGAGAGCCATTTTTAGTGTACACAACCAGTGAATAACATTTTCTAACAATACTGCTTTCCCAGTTTCCTTCGAATTATTTCATTGAAATTTGCAGGTTTCACAGGGGCGAAGTACTTTGTAATGATCTCTTGTCAACGCGCTCGTAACAAGCGAAGTATACTTTGTAATGATCTCTCGTCAACGCTCCCGTAAAAAAGTAGTTTGCAAACGACGAAAGGTAGAAATTTTCTAACCGTTTATTTAAAAGTACTTTTCTATGTTGCTTTGAACAAAATATGAAATAAACGATTATCGTAGAAAATCATTTGAAATATCTACCAAAGTGTATCTCTTTCTTCCCAGTTAACACATTCTTATCTTTTACGTGTTACATTTACATCGTGTAATAATGTATAAATTTAAATATATTTAAATAACTTGTGGTATATAAAATATTGAAACAACTTTTAATAATTTTTAATAATTTTTATATAAAATATCCAACACAAAGGTTACACAAAAGTTATCATAAAAAGTTAAATTGAATTACGATTCGAAAAAGGATTTTTAATTTTCTCAATGATAAAGCTATTTAAAAAAACAATTAAATAATCACACGTGTGCGTATTTTTTGTAATTTTTTTATTCGTGATAAATTTATGAAAAAAATATCAACGACAGTTTAGAGTTGAGTTGAGCATACAATTAAGATACAGAATTAGATAAAAACTAAAAAGGAAAATCGTAAAAGTTGATTTAGAAGAATATCTGCACTTTTATCGGGTGTCCAAATTTGTAGAAAGTATTGTAAAAAAAAACAAGAAGGATAAACCGAATAAGAGTGTACACACATACTGGTACATAGATTCGGATGAGTCGTTTTCTACGAAGTGCTGTTACATTCGGGCTTTGTGTAAAAGATTTTCTGGAGCGTGTAGAGACGTTTTGTACATATACGACGTAGAGTTTTCACCAAAGTATCATCGTATGTCGTCTCTGATCTATGCAAATGATATATTTTCCTTTTGAGAACGTACGCTTGATGTTTCTTCTAAAGCCGGTGTTGGAATATATCATCGTACTCTTCATATACTTCGTATTCTCTTGACTAGGTTGCGTCTTCCAAACCACCTTCTCTTTCATGTCATCGTCGAGGGGAGAAGGAAAGAAAGAAGGAAAGAAAGATAAAGAAAAAGATAAAAGAAGATGATAAATTAAAAAAAGGATTTCACTCATATTACAAAGAGAATTTAATCGTTTTACATCCAACACACACCCCATTCCTCTTTTCATCCATGTATTTTCTTTTTTTTTTAATTATATTAATAATAATATCTCAAATGAGTTGTCGTAAAAGTAACAACGTATAATAGAAATAGTAAGTCATTTCTTTTATCGTTTAACTGCATTAATCTAACGAGTTATTTTCCTTCAGAAAACCTAGACGTATGCAATGTAATTTTACGTATCACGCGATCGTAATATAATATTGATTTTCCTCGTAACATATGATGAACTTAATGTAGATTAAATTTACATATACCATATATATGTATATGAATAATTATTTATGCACGTAGATAGATATAAGTGTTAAATATTATTACATTGACAAATAAACAGAATAATTATTCCTACTATATAACAAAAAGTGGTTAAATGATATAATAATATATATATTTATAAAGAAGGGAAATAAAAAAATGGGAAAAAGATTAATCGATGGACAAGTTGAAATTATTCGTTTCGAATGATATGATACATTTACTGATTAAATATATATATATATATATATATAGTTTGTTGATATTTAAACTAGAGTACGTGTAAAGCTAATATTTCCATTTATATAATATCTATCATAAATTTAATCGTTTGGTATTTGTAAATATCTTGTATATATTTATACAACTCACTTTAAATGGAATTTATCTTTCGATGTTTAAAAGTGGAATAAAAAACTTGTACCATATATTTAATGAAATTAAAATACTTTATTATTGAAATAAACGGAAAATAACACAAAGATGCAGTACTAGGGAAAATAAAAAAGAAACCTCGAAGAAAGGTTGTAATAAAATAAAATAAATGAGATCACTGAGAGAAAGATCGAAAGGGTAAGTTGTTTTTCGTTGAACGAGGGGAACAGTGTTGGGTATATTTTGAAGAATAAAAAATAAATAAATAAAAAAAAGAGTATTTCTTATGAAGGAGTAAAGTATTGGATACGAAGACGGTTCTTTCTTCGTGATGGCACATATATACCAATAAGTCGACAATTTATGATACCACCCTTTGCTCGTGTTCGTGTTTCCTTTTCTCGTATATATATTCACATATTCCTTCTTACTCTGGTTCTATCTCGTACACTAGCTTCTCTCCCGTTCGATAATTCTTCGATCACGGAAACCACGATATTCGAAAGTTTCAGGTCCCAAGAGCCGTGAAAGGGAAAAATAGTTTTCAAACTATGAACGTAAAGTTCTTACCGTAAAGTTTCCTTGGATGATTGCACGTATATACGAGGAACATGGGACAAACGTCTAGTCCTGGAAGGTTTATTTACCATTTTTCAATGACCGAAAACTAACAATAGTTATGATTTATTCTAACAACCATGATAAAAGCTAATCGTTTAAAGTTTTACTTATAAATTACTTATTGTTTTAAATATGAATTTACATAACGAGTTTGTAATTTAAACATCGGAAATTACAATTAATTTAATATTAATATATTTAAGAACAAGAAGTTGTTTTGTATTTGAACGGTAAATGTTTATGGAATTTGGTGACAACAAATATATATTTTAATAATATGTATATATATGTATCTGTTATTATTTTGATGAAAAAGAAAATATACATTGTATAAAATGATATGACAAGTTTTATAACAAGGCAAGAAATAATGGCCAGATAGAAATTCGTAACTCGTCTCTTCCCTCAAATTCTTACGCACGAAAAGAAACGCCGACGCGGTTCGGGGAAGCAAGATCCGCAAAACGTTTCGTTTCGCACCTGCAAATGACACGTCGACGATATTTATTCCGTGATACGTGCTATTGTACTTGGAACTCGGAAAACTATAGTCCACGTAAACTTAAGACGCTTAGACGCGTGGACCTTTTGTTCGCGTACTGAAATACGAAGCTGTCGGCGTAAGCCACTCTCGGTTCACTCACTCAACCAGTCTATCTCTAATTGTAAAATAAAAAGTCTAAACTAGAGTAAAGAGATTAAAATACTAAATCGATTTACTTATTACATATATATATATATATAGAGATAAATGAATATTATTATATATAATCCATTTAAAGATCAAAACTATTAACTTCACTTTGACAGTATTTCACGCTATTTCATTTTAATTAATCCAAATTTAACTTTTTATATTTAAAATTAATTTTTCTAATAATTAAGCTTAATATTCTTAACACTTTGAGCGATATGTCACCCAAAATGGGTGACAGGTATGTTTCTTAGGAGGCCTCGTTACCTATTTTACATGACACTTTTATTATTTTTTTAATAGTATTTTTAATCGAAATTTAATGGAATATGTGTATTAAAGTATAAGTATAAAATATAATAATTTCAAACATTATTATTTATAATATATATATAATCTGCAATAATATATATATATTAATAATATATATTAATTAATATATATAATAATAATTATAATAATATATATATTGTCTGCAATTTTACTATGACCGTAAAAAAAAAATATTTTATACTTCGACGATGCATGTGTCTACTGGAATTGTATCGTTGGTCGACCGATACCGCTTTTCATATGTCATACGCTCCGATAATCACTTTTGGGCCCCGTGGGAAACTTAAGCAAAACACATTGAACGATCAACGTGTTAAAATATAGAACAATCTTTATGACCATTCAAACAATAAATAATACAATTTATAATAATTTATCGTGGATTTTCTCTCCTTTTTCGTTTCGTGTAATCAAATAATATGATTGACTAATGTATCTTCTATGAAACAACTTATCGAATGATTGATATATAATTGTTAATAACTTGATAATTGAATTTATTTATTCAAAAAATAATTCAATTGTAATATATGTTCTTTATGAAACTATTTGACATAAGAATGTTTAAATTCAAATACAGTATTTATCAATACACTGAAAGTTGAAGATAGATTCTTAGATTTAATTAATTTTAACAATAATTTGGAATCTAAAAAAATACACAAGGAACCTTAGAATACTTGTATACCTTCGAGGAATCCCTCAGCACCTGTTCCATCGTCTGCTCGACGAGGTCTGCTTTCGAAGGACGCACATAAGTGCTCAGGCGTAACTGCAACAAGTGGGTACCCGTAGAAATATGAACTTTTTATCGAAGCATCAAAGAATGTCGACCGATTATACGATCTTTTATAATATATAGGGTGAGAATTAAAATAAGAGTTTAAGTATTAAGTAAAGGGTGTTATCAATGTTTAACTTTTACATAATTTTTAATGATTTTTGTTTTTGATATATTTGCAAACAGTTCTTTACGTTTTAAGATTCAATAACTTTGATGTGTCTTTTTTTTATCAAACAATTTATTTTTTATAATTTTATTTTATGGGAAATCTCCTATTTTTTGACCTAACTCAACGTATTTCTCTTTTCTTTTCCCCTATTATTATTAATATAAACAATACATTTTTATTTTACACTACTTACCTTCCAGATATATTTGACAATTTCTAAAAGAATTTTGTTTATTTTATTTCAAGTATCAAATATTAGTTCACGTTATTTATAAAAAATACTCGGTTAGTTAAATGTTTAATATAGATTCATTTCTTTATATTTTTAAAAGATATATGACCACAAATTAGATTACAATATTCACTATTTCCTACTAAACAATTTGTTGATTATATTTTGAAGACCTCAGTGAATGTATTTTACTAGTCACCTAAAACTTAAAACGTCTTTTAAACAATTGAAAAAGTAACGTTCAAGTAAAATCTATGAAAATTTACAATTTTAATATTCTACAAAAAAATCCAAATTATATTTCATTTAACTTAGGGAATTGTTTTTGTCAAAAAAGCAAAACGTTTGTTGGTATAGTCATAGCAGTGCTGGAATCGAAATAAGAACACAGCTGGTTCCATGGAATATAATGAACCTGTTGTGTTAGAAGTCAAGCACAAAACGGTATGTAATATTTAAATAGATATGTATTTAAAGGTATATATATATATATAGTTGTATGTGTATATGTAGAATATATGAATGTATGTATCAGTGAGAGTAGGATAGTATCGTTGCTTTGATCAAGAGTATCGTGTTACCTTATTTGGCAGATATAAACTATACGTTTCCAGTATGTGTATCCTAGATTTTCATTGTTACACGATATCTACCTCTAAAGCTATTGCGTTAACTCCCATACATATTTTTCTTTCTTTCCTTTTTGTATCTTTCGAAATTTCAAATAGCAACGATGAATATTTCAATGAAATAATATAATGTTTATTATATACTAGAAAACAACGGTTACTGGATATGAAGAAAACAAAGGAACAAAATATAAACACACATATGCCACCAAAATTTAGTTTACATAAATTTATTCCAACCAAAGAAGAGACAAGAAAAGCTTTGTAAAAAAGAGAACGGTATCTTCTTTTCTTTGGATTTTTTTTATCAAAGCTACCACTGATAGGAGAAGATGGAAGACTATAATTTAAGAACAAATGCATAATTAAGTTAATAAACAAAAGAGAAACAAAAGATATATATCCCTGGTTGAGATTTTTCTTCTTTTTTTTTTTCTTTCTTTAAGAACGGGTACACACGTCTGACTTAAATTATTTTTATCTTCTTCTTTCTCTCCCATTATATTTTCTAATTTACTTTGAAGTTATATCCAGGTTTTAAACAATCCTCTTTATTTCCATTAATTTATTATATGTACACATATTCTTTATGCATTTGTCATAGAAAAAAAAAAGAATGCATCCCCGACGCTGCATGAATAAACGAGAAATGCACAAATATCATCTAAGAAGTATACATTTGTATCACGTAAATATAAAAGACTGAAAAAGGGGTATAAGTTTTAAATCTATGCTAATTTTAATGCACCTTAAACTGTTGACTGGAATATTGGTCATGTGACTGGAGCATTTGAACTACATAAATTGTAAAAGTTGAATGAAAACTTCCAATCAATGCATTTTGAACATTACTATTAATTAGAATATACTTTGAAATAAAAAGTGTACTATTGAACAATTAACAAATTTTTATTTGGAATACCAGACAAATACAAGATTCATTTCTATGGAAAATACTATCATGACGTCATGAGAAAAGTAAATAAATTTGGTATAACAGTCAAAGTATTAATCTATACTAAACAGAATTTTGTCACAATACCCCATATAATTTATGAAACTTATTGTTAGATATCAAAATACGATAATCTATGGTCAAGAAAGTATTGACCTTTCTTGCTTGAAAAAAAAAACTTCATATTTTATTCATACTAAAGTACACAGTGATTAATTGTTTTCACATCCTTTTCCAATACATTTACACATACCAAGGAGAATTTTGATAGGGTTTCGCGTTAAGCAATCCAGCTACCGAGATAACGTTGTCTCGAATCTGACCGTTAAGATCACAATAACCATCTCGAATTATATAGACCGTACTGAATAGGAAGAAGGTATTTACGTATGTGTAACATATATAGATACACATATATACATTGTTATATATGGATATGTATATACATAAGAGTATGACTTGGCTAACGATACTTCTCTTGTTTCCTCGTTACCGTTATCTTCCTGTAATCCTGATGGTCCATTGCTCTCTCTCTGACTCTCTCTTTCTCTCTTTCTCTTTCTCTCTTTCTTATTTTCCATCTCTTTTTCTTAATGTATCGATTCATTAATATTTAGGAATTATATCTTGGATAAAAATAAAATACAGAGTCTGAAAAGCTTAGAAAATCTCTAATATCTCAGTTTGCAAAGTAATCTTATAACTAAAAATTTAGAATAATTAACATAATTAAATGAATTGTATTTATCTGAAAATGGAATTACATGGTATGGAAGGTTTAGAAAATTGTACAAAGTTAATATTTTGGATTTGAGTAATAATAAAATTGAAAAATAAAAAAGATATTCAATGTCGTCAAGATTTGGAACATTTCTGAAAAATGATCTAGAAACTTATGGAATGATCTAATATGTATCTAAAGGATAATAAATGTGATTTTTTTAGATAAGATTACATTCTATTCTACTTTCTATCAGACGAATTAGGGTATATCTATGTACGTAAATATATTTTAGAAGCATATGTATTTTATGTTACCATTAATACGATCAAAGTACATTACTGGTGATCAATTGAAAACAAATCTAGAATGATAACTTCTATGGTTTCTCGAAGACAAATAAAATTTGCTGTACATTACCAAGAACAATTATGATAATCGTGTATTCTCACCGTTTCCTCAACTTACAACAAATTTTTTGCTACGAGAAACTTACATTTATAGAAAAATTTAATACCATAATCTAATTAAATCTAATCTATCATAACTATTTTATCTCTCTCTCTTCGTTTATTAATTAGAAAATTATAATATGAGCTGTTTAAAAATACAAACCAAAAAAATCAAATTAAAAAAAGAAAACATAAATAGCATGTATAATAACTTCTATCTCTTTCTATCTTTACTTCTCACAAAGCGTAGAAAGACCAAAAAAATAGAAACGAGAATAACGCAGTGAGAGTTCTTAATTAACTTGCAAAGGTACAATAATTATGGTAATTTTTTGTGAAAAAAAAAAAACATGTACGGGATGAGAGAGACCAAAAACAAACACAGTGTGTTTGCTGGGTTGGGGTAAGCCATTAGCAACGTCAATGTACTTTTGAAAAACGTATACGTTTCCTGCTTGTAGATTACAGTACCCAGAATTATATATTTTTTTCTTCATTTGTATTTTTTTTCACAGATAAGTTCAATACCTTTTTTCTCTGTAATATTGTTTTCTTCTCTTCTTTTATCTATTTCCCTTTATTTGAATATCCAATAACGAAGACTATGAGAAAAATATTGAAAACTTCAACTTTTAAACTCCTATCAAACTGACAATGAGTATAATAGGGTTTACGTAAATCAAAAATAAGACAGGAGAGTATAATTTTTTTCAACAGTTTTTTCATTAGATCACACACACACACACATAAACACACATACAAATATATTAGATCAACTCATAAGTTTCTATCATTTCTTTTTTTTTACTACAAGTTTTATTTTATATTATTGTACTATCCATTTTTGTCATTCTATCTCCCATTACCTTTTTTTTTCTTATCAATAATTACTGTTTGCATTAATTAGTAAATTAATGTAAAATATAAAATATTAAGTATGAAAAATTAATTATGAATAAGGAAGAAACTTATGGGACAAGCTAATAAAATATTATTAGAAGTATGAAAAGGTAATAATAAAAAGAAAGAAACTTATGGTAACGTTTGGATTTAGAGTGTTATTTGAAATTGAAAAGAAAAAAAAGGAAAGAATTTCTAAGTTGAGAAATTTATTGAGAAAAAAATCAATTTTGTTTTTGTTTTTTTTTAATATTGCTAAAGTTTTGGTGTCTATATCAAAAGTACTTTGTATGACGAATGAGTGGTTCTTTTCAATAAGAAATATATGTTTACCCCCTCAAACCCCTCTCAGCATAAACGCGAGAAAGTGTCTTTTACAGTCTAAATCTGTGCCAAGAAGAAAAAGAAGAAGAAGAAGAAGTTGTAGAAGAAGAAGGAAGAGGAGAAAGAGGAGGCAAAACCAAGAAAGACCCAACGGAAGATGCTTTGAATAATGTATTTCAATATGCCGCTTCTTCGAGATGTCCAACGGGGAAGTTGGTCGTAAGGAAGAGTGTGGCTTTTGGAAGAACAGGAGGGGGAAGGAGGTGGAGGATAAAGGTGAAGGTGAAGGTGGAGGTGGAGGTGGAAATGGTGAGAGGTGAAGAAGAAGAAGAAGAAGAGAAAAACGGGCATCATAAAACTTTTGCATTTTGCTGCACACGCTACTGCATTTCGGTATCCTGCTGCTGTGTGATGCTATTGCAAAAATCTCATATTTTTTTTTTTTGAAGAAATACGTCCGTTCAATCACTTGAAATATTTCAAAGATTTATTCTTCTTCTTTTTGTTTATATTTTTTATATTAATCCTCTATAGGCCGAATTTTTGTTTCAAACGTAAACAAATGTGTGCAAGGAAAAATCAATAATTCTAAATCTGTATACGCAGATTAAACAAAAATTTATTTCTTATTTATATATTTAGTTTGAATGTTTATTTGTTTGTTAACAATATTTTTATTGGTTATTTCAGAGACAGTGTATAATTAAGATATCATCTTGTTAAAAAAATTGAAATAAATTGGTAAAATGTCGATATATTATTACATGACCTGAAAGTTACACAGACCTTTATAGAAAATTAAACAAAATAATGGTAAAAGGGTTTTTTAGGGAATTTTTTCATATATAAAAATATTGATAAGTTTTATTAAATGCAATGAGAATATGTGAATATATAAAAGATTTGTGACTATTTTTCAAATAAATCCATTTCCATATATCTGAACGATAATAATCCATGAAAGAAGATGATTGTGTTACTTTATCACCGTTAGGCGAAATATTTCACAAACTGCAATATTTTCTGTTTGTCACCAATCGCCGAATAGAATACTCTTACGAAGATTTTCACTTTTCGTTAGTATGAAATATTCAGAGGAAAATCTTACGAATAGGAAATAAGCTTTTACTGCATTGTCAGCTATTTTATCTATTGATCATTCTTAAAATGATAACATTTAAGAAATGACGTTTATTCAAATGACGTTACGCCTTTCGTTCATTTTTTATTCTGGTTCAGTCATTAAATCTAGCACAAAAATGTTTATAAGATATCCGAGAGTATAATTTATAAAAGTTTCAAAAACAATTCTTCACTTGCGAAAGAAAAGTATAAACATTTCAGCGAAGTGTTGTCTTTGGTGTACACGTTACATTGCATTGTATTTTTATCCGTATGTATATTCTAGAATCTTATAGTTTATTAATAAAATATCATCGTATTTAATACATTCTATTGCAGACAGTTATATCGAAACGTATCCAATCACAATCTATAATACATATCTATTTAAATAATCTTATTTATTTTTCAAAGCTCATAATTCTTCATGAACTTTTTATTTCCATTTAATCTCTGAATTATTGATCAACAATATATATATCGAGCTAATCAAATACGCAAAAGTATAAATCGTTAATAAATCTAATTAAAGATAACAAACCGTAACTTGGTATAATGATAAATTATAAAATGTTTAAATAACAACAATTAATTGTATCTTAAAAAAGAACAACTATCTTAAAACTATTTTATAGAATGAAATTTTACAAGAATGAATTACTTTCTGTAATATACAAAAGATGAATTTTCGTCGTGTGGAGGAATATGTGGTAAGGGTACCAAAGTTGATAGATACGTTCCTGTACGAAGATCAACAAGTAGTTCGGTGCTACGGTGGTGGTAGTGGGGGTAACGGTTCTGTTGCTTGCATGACTCGAGCGGGGTTTGGCGGTGCGAAGGTACGAGGGGTAACGTCCTGGAGAGGGACAGTGAGTGGTGGGGAGAACTCGAGGCTGGTACGCTGAGCGTGAGAGAGAGAAAGAGAGAGAGAGAAGTGGTAGGCAAGAAGCAGGCGGGTACAGGGCAGACAAAACGAGTGGTCCGCGTCGTCGTCGTAGTTCAGTCGGGTAGGCGCGTTTGTACGGCGTCGGTCTTCGGCTTAAGGGATTCTCGCCGCGTATGTTGAACGTACGTCGGACCGTACGTGTGACGTGTGTTTCTGTTTTGAAAAAAAAAAAGAAAGAGGAAAAAGGTGGAAATAAAAAAGAAGGTTGTTAGAGAAGAAGGTGGTGGAGGAGAAGGAGTAGTAGGAATAATAATACATAGAGAAGTGGTGGAGGAGGAGGAGGAGGTGGTAGTAGTGGAGAAGAAGAAGAAGAAGAAGTTAGGCCATGAGATTAGTGCGTGTAGTAGATGATGGTGTACTATAGTGTATGTTCGAACGAGACGGTGAACAACTTAGCGATAATACGGTAACGAAACTGTGTTTTTTTTTTCTCACGTTATATATACGAGAATAAGGAAGAGAAGAAGAAGAAGAAGAAAAGGACGAAGCAACGAAAACATCGCCTACGTTTACAAAGGACGCGCCTATCTCTAGGAAAGTTTATTATATATAGTGAGAACTAAAAGTTTGTGAAGAAAATATTTTAGCAACAATACAACAATGTGGAAAATTAAAACGAAACTGAGTAACAATACTGGCTCGAGTAGTTTCGGGGCCTGGGCGAGGCTCTGGTATCTTTTACAACTTACTCTTCTTCTCTATGGAGCTCTCGGTGAGTTAAGCATATCTTCTTTCTCGAGGTTGCACGTATCTCTCTCTCTTTTTCTCTCTCTCTTTTTCTCTTTCGTTCTCTTTCTTTCTTTCTTTCTTTCTTTCTTTTACCTCTCACCGTTGTACGTTCTACGCGTGGTTTCCATTGGTCGAGAGCGCATGCGCCGTACCAGTCGTGGTTGGAAAGGCTGCGATTGGCATCTTTTTACGACACTGGTTGAGTAGAGGGGAAGACACCGGTCTTAGGCCCATTCGCAGGGCCCTGTGTGATTCGTCACCGTTCGAAGTAACTCAACGAGCCCCGACGTTCTTTTCTAAGAATTTCTTTCTTCTGATTCAGCTTTTATTTCTCTTATTTCCTTTTTTTTTTTTCATTCTTCACGATTGAATATAACTGTCTCTATACAATCGACACCGATACCTTTTTATATCTACCTGTAACGAAAAAGTAATATATATATTGAAAATATTTTTTATAGTATTACATATAATCGAAACAAACGCTGACATAGTGTTCCTTTATATATAACCTTCACATTTTCATTTTTTTTTCCTGTATGTGTATTGGTTAATACTCAAGTATCATTAACAAATGGATTACGAAACACATTTAATCTTCAGATCTGTATAGAATAAGTGCATAACTTTGTTTCTAATCGAATCATGTGTTTTAGATGAAAATAAACATGGACGTAGCTATTGCACAGGAATAAATGTTTATACAAATTGTTTCAATATTTTATATGTTTTTGTCAAGTGAGAAAATAGAAAAAAACTATATTTCCTTTTATTGAATATAAGACAATGATCATTACCGACCGAGACGTATATATATATATATATATATATATATACATACATACATAGATAGGTAGGTAGGTAGGTAAAAGCGAATGGCAGGTACAGCGTTCTGTTCCAGTATACGATTCGAAGGTAGTACTCGCTGATTGGTCGATTCCGTACGCGTGACCAATAGAAAATAATCTTTTTCTCCCACCGTTTATCCTTCTCGTATGTTGCTTGTAAGCTTCAGATTGAAATGTATCTCAAGATTCTTCTTGAAATATCCTTCTCTGGATTTCCGTAATAATTAGTATGAAAATCTCTGTTCCCTCGGATACCGTCATGCATTAATTATAGTTATTTTTATACGTATGATTCAGTTTAATATCTCGTTTTTCTAATAGTTTTCCTGAATGACTATATATATTAAGTTGTCAAGTATGAAATGGAACAAAAAATGCACATAATTGAATAGAAATTTGCTTCATTTCATACTTGACAACCTAATATTAGTTCAGTGGTAAAAGAAATCAATGTAATATTATTTTATCGATGAAAAAAATTTCATATGATGTATTTGTGTTAAGTTTTCAAAAAAAAATATGTCCAAAAGTGTTGCTTTTCCATGAACGATTAGTCCAGTTGATAAAAGGTTCCTTGTTTTCGTTTAATGGTAATATAAGAAACCCCGAGATTAATTTATCTGTTATGCGTTCGTTTATTTACACGAACTTTTATTAAACAGTACAAAGGTTCCTTCTTTTATAGAATAGACAAACTTTGAAGATGTTGGTATTGTGCTGCGTTATCGAAAAAGCAAGCAGCTTATGTTGTAAGTTAAAGTGAACTTTGTTAGAGTGTTATAAGAGTGTACTGTATCATTGTTTCAACGAAATAATTAAGAAATGAATAACTTCAGTAAAAAGGGAGCATTATTAATTTAACCCTTTCTCATTTAATGAGATTTTTAACGATACCTTAATTACTTATTGTTAGTATAATATCATTTGACCTACACCCCTTCGAATGATTTATTTTTTAATAAAAAAAATGAGGAACAGTCGAACGAAATTATTGGCTCGGTGGGGACAAAAAAGATATGTCGGATCTTTGGTTACGATTCAATAGGAAAATTCGACATTTTTTTTCCACCAACCTAATATAAAAATAAATACGACACTACGTTTAGTATTGAAGGATTCTTCTTGTAATTGTATTCGTGTTTCTATTTGTACAGAAAGAGAGAAAGAGAGAGAGAGAAAGAGATAAGGCAAATTTGATAGCTGTTTGGAGATGTCTATCAAAAAGTGTCGATAAAAACCTTTCACTCTCGATCGTAGCCATTTTAGAATCGTATATACAATATTTGACTTTAAAAGTGTAGGAGGAATAAGGGTCTTTGCTTGTAGGATGGATTGATATCGATGAATTAATTGCTTCGAAATTGCGCGCGCAACAGCGGTCGATTGTGTTTTGTTCATTCGTTCATTCGTTCGTTTTACGTTTATTGGCTTTTTATATCGTATGAGTTTGTCCTTTTAAAAAAAGCTTTCTGTGAATCAATCGTATCGAGAAATATGTCCACTTTTTCTTCCCCTTTCTCCCTCTCTTATTCATTTTTTATCATCCCCTGCTTTTTATACGATTAACACTGGGTAAGAATAACCAAAGCTTTTCATTTTATTGGAAGTTGATTAGATTTGAAAATGTGCTTGTTAAAATAAGAAGAAAAAGAAGAAGAAGAAAGAGACAAATACGAAGTAGAAATAATCGATTAATTAATTTTTCAATGTCACATGGAGAACAGAATAAATAAATAAATCGTTGATAATCGTTTCATTCCTAATTCGTTAATAGTTGAATGAAAAAATAAAGAAGCGATCAATGAGGAACAAAAAAATCACTTCGTACGATAAAGTAGTGATTTGAAATGTAAAAGAGGATGATGGTGGGCTGTGGGGTGGGGGTGTAGAGGAGGGTGAGATGTATGAGTAAAGTACCATAAAGCAGTAACGTTTCATAAATAACCGCGAGAAGGTTTTCAACGGTTGAGAGTGGGACCACTGAGTAAAGAGACGGTGTTACTTTTATTAGCGTTAATTGACCCAAGATCCGTCTGGACGTCTCCATTGAGCCAATCAGGGTCGCGTTTCCATTTCATGTTGGCATGATTCGAGAGGCCTTCGACCGGGGTCCCCCTTCGATCTCTTTTTCTTTTCTTTTCTTTTCTCTTTGATTAATCTTAACGCTAAACTTACTTGCACTGTACCACTATGTTTACCTATTTATTTTTACTGTAACATATGATCGGTTTTTAAACAGGGATTGTCCCATAAGTTTTTACCATTTTCTTATTTAACTTTTTTATAATTAATATTTAATATTTGTTATTATTTTACTAGTATTATGAGAAAGGTAATAGGAATAATATCGTATATTGTGTTAAGTAAAATAATATTAAATATAAAGGAAAATAAATATTTTATACTAAAAAATTATGTAATAGTGTAGTAGTAGTAATAGTTGTAATAGTTGT
>JACGTP010000013.1:348174-380391 GCA_023678845.1 Mischocyttarus mexicanus | reverse complement strand
ACAAAATCATTAAAAGAATAATTAGAACAATGTAAGAAAACAAAGAGAAAAACATGTAGATGACAGAAAATGTTGAATTTATTTCTCTAAAAGGAGAATAGTTACAAACGCTTGATTAAATTTGCGAAAGGGTTAGAGTTTGAAGAGAGAAAAGAGGAAGGTGGGGAGAGGGGTTGTTGTTGAGGGAAAGGACAAGGAGGAAGGATAGAAGAGTACTATCGCGAACTTGGAAGCTACGAAAGTGGTCGTAGGCAGCTGGTGCTGCTTGTACTGTTGCTGTTCCTGTTGCGGCTATCTAGAGTCGAGTCGTTTGACACTTGCACTCGCGGTTACCTCGTTCCTCGATATATCGCTTCAATGCACGAACAGGTGTATATATATATGTGTGTTTGTGTATATATATGTATATGTGAATACGCAGAGATGCATGTGTATGTAAACGAAAACTTAAACCTAATATCGATAATAGGTTAACAGGAACGATAGTTGTCGAGGTAGTAGTAGTTGCTGTTAGAAATCCTGTATTGATTTACTTGAAAGTCATTTTCAATATTATTCAACATATTGGTATACAGTTTACTTGCTTAAGAGTATTCGTCTAAATATGTATTACTGTAAATTAATATTAATAATTGGTATTTGATTTTTTATAATAATAAAACTTAGTTTTCAATTCTTCCAATATTCAAATTGATATGAAATTTTTATTTCATTAGAATATTCTTATCGTTAGTTAAATAATATAATCTTAGTTGAATAATTTAAAGTTGTTCTCAAGTTAAAATATTTGATACACTTACGTATATAAAATATAATCAATGTATTATTATTATTTTTGTTTTATTTTCTAGTACATCTTTATGGGTTTATAGAAATGATTGAATTGTAGATATTGTGAGATTAAATTTTCTTATCTATGTATATCTAAATTAGATTTGTATTAATAAGAAAATATTGTTTCTGGGTTAAATAAAATTCATGAAAAGTTCATGAAATTATCTTAAAATATATATTATTATCCATGTATATAAGAATATTGAAATATTGATTGCATTCAATTGACAGTAAAGAGAAGTGGGTTGGGGTGAGTGATACGAATAACTTATTTGATTCACTATATATAAGTAGTTGGTTATAGTATACGAGAATCCCTTTAAAATTGGTCAAGGATGATCGTGCCGCAGTGGATCGAAAATTCTCTATTCGTTTGTCTCTCTCTCTCTCTCTCTCTCTCACACACACACACTTTCTCATTCACTCACTCACTCACTCTCTCATTCACTTACTCAGTCAGTCAGTCAGTCAGTCAGTCAGTCTATCTCTTTCTGGTCTCTCACTGCATAGATACTAGTCACTTGAAATAGTCGAAGATCCAAAGACTTTGGCATACTCATCGAGTATCGTTGCACGTTTTAGAGGAATGACCTTATCGAATTTTGTTCCTTTAGGAAAGAAGGATTAATTCGCTGACGACGATGCTACGATGGCTTTCTTCTTGAGATCGATACTACTCTATTCAAGGAAGTAGTAGTAATAGTAGGTAACAACGCATCTAGATTAGATTAGTAGCTCTTTTATCTATATATATATATATATAAATGTAATTTTCAAAGAAAGTTATTATCATAAGAATGTCTTTTAAACTTAATACTCACGGGAAGAGAATGATACCATTATTATTATTATTATTATTATTAACAACTATTTCGTGTTAACGAGATTCTGAAGAAGAAATATGACTCAGCAAAATATATAATAATACTTTCTAATTAATACTTATATTACATCGAATACGTATATCCGATAAGCTATACTTCATTGAAATTCATTTCTTGAGATTAATGAATTATATCGTGGTTGGATGAAACAAGGCCTAAGTGGATGTAGAGAAGTTTAACTGGAAAATTAACCTGAATGGTTCTCGTTTTATGACCTTTTGATTCTGTTTGCATCAAGAAATTGAAACAGAGAGAGTAAGAGAGAGAAAGAGGATCGTTTTGAATGTTAAGCTTCTTGTATTTAAATTTTATAACCCACATTTAATAGTATTAAAAAGTTGTAATTTTAAGCAAATTAATCTTTTTGAATTGATTGTTGAATTACGAAGGATTTCAGAAGAATGATATATATATATATATATTAAGTAGGTGGAAAAGAAATGTCGGATTTTCTCATTAAATTGTTACCAAAAATCCGACATTTTTTTTCCACCAACTATTTTCTCATTAAATTGTGGCTAAAAATTCGACATTTTTTTTTCAACCTACCCAATATATATACAGGATATTGAGTTGTTTTTACGTATAAATACGTCTTTTTAGTTTTGGTTATAAAGTTCAATAAAAAAAAAAGGGTAAATAGTTTAAAAGAAAAAGAAAAACAACAAAGAAGTGTTTAACTATGTAGATATAAATTAGTATAGTCTGTAACAACGAAAAGTGGTTACGAGTAGAACGTAGATATTCCAAAGGATAGGTAATTTCGTCTGACACACTGAGTCTTCCTCCCATCTTAACGTTTATCGTATTTCTATTTTCTCTTTCTCTCTCTCTCTCTCTCTTTCTTTCTATCTTTCTCACGAATAACTACTACTACACATAGTCCTGGAAACTTGTTATTTAGCTGTGTGCAAAAATAAAGACAGAAGTATAAAGAGAAAGAGAAAGACAGTAGATGGAAGAGGGGGGTAAAGAAAGAGTAGAGTAGAGGAAGGGAAGTTACGAAAAGGGTCTACTAACTAGAAATTTAAAAGTTCGAGCGAGAAAGGAAAGCACGTAGCCATTGCCTTTTTCTTGAAGCAGCTTTTAAACGAAAGCCAGGAAACTGGAGAATGAGGGCTACTTGAAGAGGAAAAGAGAGAAAGAAAGGTGCTGCCTGTGTAGGAAAAGAGGGTTGGCTTGTGATGGTTTGTAGATACCGTGGTTGGTTAGTTGGTTGGGGTTAGGGGTGAGGAAGGGGATAGGTGAAGAGGGTGGTTGGTTGGTGGAGGCTGGTGGAGGCTGGAGACGGCGAAGAAGCTCATTTCGTTGCTTCTCTCGCTGCCATGCCGAGTGAAATGACCTTAAATCTCGAAAGCTTCTCAGTGTGCTATTGAAACACCCGTAGAAAAGTATCGTATCTTTACGCCCATGTCCCCTTTCCATCATCCTCCCTCCCTCGTTACACCCGTATTTTCTACTTTTTCTTCCTTTTGCACTTTTTTCTTTTTCTACCAAAAGTCACTTGCGATATCGGTCTTACGTCGCATTTACATCGTTAGTATATTTTCCCCACTTTGTTGATCGTTCTGGTCCTTTTAATTTCTTTCCTTCTTCTTCTTCTTCTTCTTCTTTTGTATATTTTTATTTTTATTTTGTTTCTCATCAAGTACATCGGTAAAATGAAATAAGACAATTTTTCTAGTCCGATTTTATTTCTTCTCTAACGAATAACCTAATCTTCGTTTCGAGTAAAGGATTTATTATTAAACCCAATAAAACTTTATTCTTTATATCCTATTTTTTATCCTTCCTAAAATATGACTTTTATAACTGAAACTAGATTGACAAAATCGTCTGATTATCTTTAACGAAACGTGAATTTTCTAATTGTTCCTATCTATGTGCGTGTATCTACGATTGAGATGAGATTAGACAGAGATGAGATTAGTTAAAATGCATGATTTGCGCTGCCATAAAAAAAAAAAAGAAAAAAAAAGAGCCCTAGTCCGAATTGGCTCAGTCTTTTAGCGTATAACGGACACACGATGAGACACGACGAGACACGACGGTCATTTTATCTGGGTGGAGGGGAAGGGGAAAGGGAAGAAAAAACGAGGACGTACTTTTTTCTCTCTCTATACCCTTTTATTTGGCTTCATTAAAAACCCAGATATTAACGTTTGCGGTAAAATCCAGAAAAATTAGCACGAATGACGACGCGAAGATATGTCTTCTCCTCTCTTCCCCCCCCCCCAACCCCACCCACCATCACTCCCCCCTCTCCATATGTACCTCACACCCATCCATCGAAAATTACGCTCGAAGTTTTGTTCGTTTAAATATTTGTAGATTTTTTTTTTTTAACTCGATATTTATTCTTTTCTCATCGTGGAGAAATAATTTAAACGGTGTTTTTTTTCATTTGAATAATTTTTGCTTACGGTCTCCCTATTTAAAATTAATATATTTAAAATATTTTTAATCAATTGTGTGATTGTTATTTCAAATGAGACAATATAATTTATGTATGTATGTGTGTATGTGTGTATCGAAAAGAGAAGAAAAGTTTAAAACCAATATCGATAATATTTTAATTTCTACCTCGGTTATAGAAAACTCTTACTTCAAAATGTTCGATAATAATATTCCCCTCTCTTAGGATATATAAATCTATTGAAAGATAATATTATGAACCTGTGTCTAACCGTATAGAAAGAAAAATAGAAAATAAAATGAGAATTTGGTTCGTTTGTTTAAAAATGGTATAGTTCAAGAAGAAAAATGAAATTCTAATTGTAAGTAAAAGTTAATAATAATTTATTATCAATTATTGTTAAATAATATATATAAAAGAAAATTAATTTTATATAAAGTGGACTAAACGTTGCCCAGGTTTTTGATTAAAACCAATAATAATACAACTTAGCTTTGGTGTTAAGCTTTGGTATTTGTTGTTCCTCAAAATAAATATAAAAATATCGTATAATAAATATATAAATTTTAAAAAGATGATATGAATAATCCCTACTTTTAATAATTTTTAATAATAGCCATAATTTACAAACCCCTTTTTCCATTCACCCACTCGTACTCTCTTAGTCATTTGTAAGGACTGAAATTTCCAATAAACTTAACAACAGGTAATAATATAACTAATGGGTACAAGGGTTTATTATGGACAGGTATTAAAAATAATGAAATTTACGATGATATTCTTTAGTCCTTTGTAAATGAAATTTTATGCACAGATAGGATATTAATATATCAAATATATTTACATAAATATTTTCTAAAAGTGAAAAGAATGTTACAATTTTGAACTGGGGTATAGAAGCAAGGTTGAGATGTGGGGTTGGTTGAGGGGTTTTATGGGAGAGTGGAGGAGGGTTAAGGAAAGAAGTCTTTGTTCTTTGTACGGGATGAAAAACAAAATTGACTCGTCGCGATTCATAGAATAAAGGTTCTTGGAGAATGGTGGAGAAAGGAATTCCCGGTTTAAGCGCGAGCCATGCTCGCAGAAGACGTGAAGAGAAAGGTAAAAGGAGATTTCTGAGTGGTGAGGGGATGGGGAGATGTAAGAAGGGGGTAAAGGATAAAATAAAGAAATAAAGAAAGAAGGAAAATGCAGAAGTGGCTGAGATAGCAAATGAAATGGCGTATCGTATCGTTTGGTCACCAAAGTATTGAAAAACACAATAAACTCAGGATTTTATTCTTATTAACTTAGATTTATCTAATTGATTAATATTTCTTTTGTATTTTGGTATCAGAAAGGTATATGATATCATTGTGTTTCATTTGAAATTAACCATTGAGTTATCGTAGATGGAACTCTTTGAGATATGAAAATTGCAAAGATTTCAAAGAATTATTTCATCCACATTTATTAAGAATATTTTAATATTATTTATTGACTTGATAGATCAATTAATTTATTTATTTTATCTATAATTTAAATAAAATTTTATTAAAAATGAATATTGAATGAAAAATTGTATGAAGATTATGGTTTTATGTTCTGTTTTATTGATTTTTCAATTACAAATTGAAATATTACAAAAGTATGATCCATGCAACAACAACGACTACGAACACAGGACGTACGTGTGTACCACGTCGTCGTTTCATTAACAAACTATGACGTAAAACATTCTCATTGCATCGTATGACCCATGTTTGTTCGGTTACATTTCCTTTTTTTTTGGTAAAATTTCCATACAGCAGTTGCATTATTTAGTTTGTCGTTCTGAATTTTTGTTAAGATTCTTGAAGAATAAATTTCTATTTTGACACGAAGTAAGTTATTTTTGTTTAATTTAGTGATAGAAATTATTTGGATTTGAATCATGTTTTATTTGCAACAATTTTTATCGTTTTCTTGGTAATATAGGTCAGAGCTTTTAAAGTACGTGGATTCTTTGTGTATGCGCATGCGTTTTTATATTTGTACCGATCCAAGTATATAAAAGCAAATGTTAAGAAAACATTAGTGGCACGTGCCAAGCAACTTGACGACACATAGAAGTTAATGATAATAGAATAGACATATACCCGAAGACTCATGGGAGTAACTATTCTTCCTAAGCGGTATGTTATTTAAGTACACTAGCTATAGAAAGTAGTAGTAGTTGTAGTAAAACGACAAAGTACGTTGAGGTAATAGCAATTTTCTAAAGGGGTGATAGGTTTACACCTTTTAACACATTTCGTTCTTGCATGAGTTGGAAAACGGTGTCCCAGTTAGGAAAACTAACCCATTCAAATGGGTTATTTGAAATTTTCGTTATTCATTTGTGGGTAACAAATGTGATCCATATGGCCTAAATGAAAAGTCAATGCAAATCAATCTAGTTGTTGGTATGGAAATGTATTAAATAAAATTAATAAATTAAATATGCATTCGAGTGAAATAAACGAGAAATGTGGTTACAGTTGAAACACTCGTTTCAATTAAATTGAAAACAAAATATCTATGAACGTTTATATATTGTTTGTAAGAAAACATTGAGAAGAAGTGTATTTTTAAATTTTTTAATCATTGCTTTTTCGTCGTTAAGAAAAATCATTTCTAGAAAGCATAGAAAATACTCTCTTTGCTTTCTTTTTATTAATATTTTTTATAACGAAGTTTACATAAAAAAAGTAGAGTTGAAAAAATGTTTCCAGTATTTCTGCAGTATTATATTTTCATCTTAAAGATAAGATATTTATATCGTCGAACGAGAAAACTGTTGCAATAATAAAATGTTTCGATAGTTACAGAGTAGATTTATAACAGAAACTAAATCATTTAAACAGTTCTTATCTTTTGTATTTTTATTTTCACATAAAAGAATACTTTAGTGTCCTTTTTTCTTTTTCTACAAATCTTTATTATTCGCATATTTCAAACACAAAAACACAAATGAACTTTATAATTAATTAATTAATATATCACACAATTAAATATTAGAGAAATTCATTAACCTTCTCTCGTAGAATTATTCTTCCACGAATACGAAGGAATGAATATATGCGAATGTATGTGTACGTAGGAGAAAATAACGAACTCTTAGGAAAATCACAGGTGGACAGACGGGACAAAGGTGGTGTATCCTTGGTCTGAAGAAGAAGTCCATGTTCGGAACGTTGAAGTCACGTTTATGTACGTGTGCTTGGCCTTTAATAATCAGACTTGGAAAAAACTGGTCTTGAAGCTGCGTAACTGGATTACACTGTCTTTTAAGAGTAACAGAGAAAGAGTAAGAGCAAGCAAGCAAGCAAATAAGCAAGCAAGAAAGAAAGAGAAAGAGAGAGTATGTCTTGTATTCTCTTTCTTTCTCTCTCTTATCTGTCTATCCAGTATAATCTTTCTTGACCTCCCCCACCACCCACTTGTCTATCCAACATAATTTTTCTTTATTTCCCACGCAAACATACACACACACACACACAAACACACATACCACGTACGCACTATCTCTCTCTCTTTCTCTCTCTTTTTCTGACAGATACTCTCTCTTCCTCTCTTTCCAGATATCTCTTTGTATGCGTTGAGGGTTTCAGTATGTCTCAAGTTCCTCGTTGCAATGTGAATATCGCTTGTCTCGGCAAGTTTTCTTCACCTTTTCTCTTAGCCTTTCATCTTTTCTTCCTATCTTTCCTTCTCACTCTTCCTCTCTCTCTCTCTCTCTCTTTCTTTCTTGCTTGCTCTATCGTTCCGAAAAATTTACCATGAAGGAAAAGGATGATGGTACGTTCTTCCGAAACCAGTTAGTCATCTTTAGAAGGTAGTCGACGTAGTAGCAGCAGTGATGATGAAAAGTTAAGAAAGGAGATGAGGCAAAATAGGAAAAAAAAAAGAGGAGGAGGAAGTGAAGGAGTGTTAAAGGTTCGAAGGGTTGAGAGAGTGAAAAGAAAAAAACCAAATTAATCTTGTTCGTGAATAGTTAACGTCTTAACAGAATTGACGATAATTTAATCATTCTTCTTGAACAGTTTATTGGACTGGACACGTTGTTCGTTATTTGACTCAAATTATCCTTGTAATAATAATTTAATTTAAAGTTTAACTTAAAATGACTAAGCTAGCTTGACCACCACTTTGTTTGTAATGTAATATTCCTTTTATCTCTTTCGTGTATTAGTTGAATTTATTTATTTTCTTTTAAATCAATGCTTTGTTGTAAAGTTGATTAGACGAGAGAGATTAGATTTGTTTGATTCCTCTTATCCTTTCGTAACAGAATCACATGTGTTATATGTAGAAGTTTATTAACTTCCTAACATTGTTCACACACACACACATATATATACACACATATCATTATACTTTATATATTTATTATACCTATGTTGGGATAATGGTACTCGCGCTTTGGAATATGGTGTAACACCGGGTAACTTAAGCCGACAGATACTCGTGACAGTGTCATGTTCGTTGAAAAGACCCGCATCTATTTCTATCCTTCTCTACTTATCTCTCTCTCTCTCTCTTTTTTACCTTTATTTATATACTTATATCTTTTATTTATCCTCTATTCAACGTGCACTTAACATACTCTTCTTATTTTTATTTCTATATTTTTTTATTTTATTTTTTCGTATTGTTATTGTTGTTACACATTATATTGTTGTTAAGTACGACAAACTTAAGCTCATAGAAATCAACGAGTATATAAAACTATGTTTCTAATGGTTAGAAAGAAATATAACGTTCCTCTCTCTTTCTGTGTATACGTGTATGTAAGTACGTTCATGTCTGTGTGTGTGTGTGTGTGTTTGTGTGTGGGTACATTCGAAGAAGAAGAAGAAGAAGAAGAGGGACAGGTAAAGCAAGAAGCCGGTTAAACAAGCGATCCGAGAACAGAATGCAATTCACTCGTTTATGCACTCTCTTAACTTTGAAACTTCTTTTTTCGTTCAGATTTGTTACGAACCTTTTGTCATTTTTTGTGAGTTGACGTAAACGACATGGACAATAATTTTATTGGAAAATAATCTTTAGTAGATGTATTATATATTATATTTATCGTGATATTATATTTCGTATATTATATTGGTAAAAGAGATATTTTATTACAATCATTGATAAAATACAATTGTACGGATTTAGCAAATAATAATCGTTCTTTGTTCTCTCTTTTTTTATTTATTTATATATATATACTTTATTTTCATAAAATATCATTGATGAATTTAACCTATTTAACGATACACTGTTTCTGCGAAATATAATATCTGTAAATATAGAAATATGTCAATATATGATGAAAACGTGATTCGATATTGACCGTATTCGATTTGTATTAGTTGTTTATAAAGAGTGAACTCGATAGGCGTCCAGATTTTCACGATTTTCACGATTTCCACGAGATTTCCATGAGATTTCCATTCAATGACATCTATCCATTTCACGCGCTTATGCATTTTTAATTAACCTCTTGGTGATGCATACAGGAGTGGAAAGAGATAAACGTATTACGGGTATGTTACTTCTCGTTTATTACAAATGTAGTAAGATTATTGAATTTTTCTTATTTTTTGTTTTGTTTCATATATCAATATCTTTCATTTCAATTAATTAACTTTCGAAATAATTGTAAAATGTTATAAGTTATAGTAAATTGAAGTAAAGTATATTTTGCGTGTAATAAAAAACATATACAAGATTTATTGTAATTGTATTTACAATAACATATCTACAAATTAAATAATCGTGAAATTATTTGGGATTCTGAAGAAATGGTTCGTTACAATTCACCATAAATATTGCTTTGTTTTTGTTAATATAAATTTTTCATATATATACTGTGTCAATCTTGTTAGTATATTTAATTAAATATGAGATTTAATATAAAATAATTGGATATAAATTAATAGCAATGTAAAATAATAGTAATATAAAATAAAACACAAAATCAAATAAGGAATAATGATTTTTTTGTATATCGAATTTGTTTAACAATTAATAATTTCGAGTAACAGCTTACTCTTCAATTTAAGACAAGTATTACTTTACAAGAATCATTCAATTATTATCCAATTGAAAAGATTTAAAATAAGCAAGTAATAATAGAATACAATCAACTACTGGTGCATTCTTTAAATATTCCTTTCTCTTTTGTACATTTATATATTATTTTTCTTAGTATTTCTTTCGTTGTTAACTGAGCCTTTGTGAATATGGCGTGAACCTTCGTTTAATCAAAGCACCGACAATACAAAAAGAAACACAGGGGTAGGTGGATAGAAAAGTGGGAGAGAAAGAGAGAGAGAGAGAAAGAGAGAGGGATTAAGAACTCGACACGCTATAAGGGTTCTCTTATTTTCCTTCTTTTTCATCTTTTGAACGAATTTCCTGCGATAGACGGAACTTATCTTCAAGGCTTTTCTCTCTTTATACGGAAATAACTAATTTCAAATAGTACGATGCTCGTTTGCGTTTTATATCAACCAACCCTTGAGGTTGACGTTTTCCGATAAGTTGGTTATATTCACATTGTTCCTTAATACGTCAATAATATTATATCGTTTGTGGTTCATCGAAAAGTTTATAACGAACGTCAAAAATGTATCGAAAATATTCATTCTCTCGTTATTCAAATATAATTTCTTCTTATTTTTCTTAACAATGAATTACATTTTTACTATTAATATCTATCTATTCATATATTCTAATAAATATTATTAAAAAAAAAAATAACACAACGTAGAAAAAAAAAAGTTGATAAATAATATATATATTAGGTCGTCCCATAAGTTTCTTCCTTATTTTTCAGAATATAATATTTTCTTTGTGTTGTATTTTATATTATTTTATTTAACAATATACAATTTTATTCCTATTACCTTGTTCATAATACTATGGTATTTAATATTAGTAAAATAATATAAAATATAAAATATTAAATATTGAGTATAAAAAGTTAATTAAGAAAAAGGAAGAAACTTATGGGACAACCTAATATATATATATAATATTATTAAAAAAAGTATATAAAAATATATAAAGTATATAAAATTATTAAAAAAATATATATTATATTATTAAAAAAAGTACATTAATATAAATAATATATTTCACATCAACTAGATTATAAAATTAGAAAATAATAGCACGTGTTGTTAGATACTTTATGTTCAGTACCAATATAGTTTATTCAATATACTATATACTATACAGTATATACAGTCAATACTATTTATTCAATTGCTATAGGTTGAGTTAGTCAATTAAAAAAATATATACTTTTAATTCTATTCTGTAACCAACTTCATCATATCACTTTTTTGTGACACCATGCACATGCAGCTCACAAATTTCACTCTCATCCAAACACACCAAAAGTATATCTCTAAATATTATGAATCTATGTATGATGTTCCCATAAACCCACCCATGCTTTGACGATAAAGAATGGTCACTTGAATTTTTCTCTTAGGTTTTATAAGAATCCAGGTATGTTTTCTTTCTATTATATCCTCGATCTTATAAATGGATAATAATTTTCAAGAATAAGATAATCTAATAGTTTATTCTTTATAATTCAATTCAATGTTAAATAGCAATAGCACCAACATCGTAAAGGTGTTGTTTGACCAACCATAATTCGTCATAGTATAATTCTAATGACATAATTAAGAAGTTTAAGTTCGTATTAAAAGGTTCCTTCAATTTATTCTATTAAATTGATCTTCCTTCCTAGCAAATGAAATGCAAACTTTCTCAGTCTTTGTTTATACTCCTGTCTTCTTCTCTCTCTCTTTCTCTCTCTTTTATATTATTCTTAGAAAATATTCTTATTATTAATATTCTTATGGTTATTTTTCAAACGCCTCAGGCATCCTCTCTCTCTCTCTCTCTCTCTTTCTTTTTCTTCATGGTTTCATTTATCTAGGTTAAACGTTTATGCACAACCAGCAACTGCCCTACGTGATTACGTTTCGTCATGTTTTGACGTTGTCCTTTCAAGATTCTTTTCTTCTCGTCAAATTTAAATAAAAGAGGCTGGAAGGGGAAATATAGGTTGGAAAAAAAAAATATAAAATAAAGAAGGTAAAAGTAAGAAGACAGAAGAAGAAGAAAGTCGAAGATTTTTTTCTTACTCATCCCATAAAAAAAAAAAAATAAATAAAAAAAACTATTCCCCAAGTCCATCTTCTCGATCTTTCTTTCATTTTTCTTAAACGTGCACGGTTTCTATAGTGGGATGGGAAAAGGTAGGGGGGGGGAGAAGGGAGTGAAAAAGGGAGTTGGGTGGGTACTCGTAAAGTTGTACGTATATCTTCTAACTGTACTATTTCTTTCATTCTTATTTCCTATCCTTTTTTCCTATCTTTCTTTCACCTTTTCTACCACTCTCTTACCACTATCACCACCGCATTTCCCATAATCTCGGTGAAATCTCTTTTCTCGTGTATATTCGAGGATCCAGAAAAGCAAGCAAGCAACCAAGCAACCAAGCAAGCTTCTCATCCCTGTGATATTCGTAGTTCGTTTTCCGTACTGTCTACTTCCCCGTTGCCAGTTCGTTAACGTTTCTCTTTCCTTCCACCTGTCGCCGCGAATCCTTCTTTAATCTCTTTCCTACCGAGATATATTTTTTTTCTCCTTTTTTTTTCCCCCTTTTTGTCCTTATTTCTTTCTCTTGCACTGACTCACTCACTCACTCACTCGCTCGCTCACTCTTTCAACAATAACGAAGCTTTCCTTTTATTCATACGGAGATTGGTTCTTCCTTGAGAAAGAATTCACGTAGTTGAAACTTACACATACACACATATATATGCAGAGAAGAAGAATATTCTTCGATATAGATATCGCGTCTATTTCTTTTTCAATTTTGACTATCACACGTCGCGGAATATAATATATTTATATATATGTTTCGTAGCTTTTTGACAGTTCGATTGGAAAGATAACTTTTCGATCGTGGCAAAACTACCAAAAACTACTAACGTCAGTTGTATCTGCACGTGCATGCATTTTCGGTTATGTATCATCTTACCTATACAACGTCTGTGTCCCAATTCAATCAATCTACAAGAAATATATATTTTAGGTTCTTTAAACTATTCGAGCAATATGTGCTTCTGCAAATGTCTTTCTGACACCACTAACATTTATTTTTTATTTATCGTAATTTAATCTTTTGAGTTTATTACATTTATTGGTCAATTATGTTCCTTGTTTTATTGCTTTCGTAAAAAAATATCAAGGATATATACCCAGTTAACACAAAACGTTAATATGACGTACGATTTACATCATTTTTCAAAAATGTTTTGTGTTAATTGGGTATTTACTTACACGTGAATCAATTTTACTTACACGTATCATACAAGTTAGATATTAATACGTTTATTCAATAAAAGAAAATTATTAAATATAATTTGTATATAATTTCAAGAAGGTATTATTTTTGAAAGAATAATGTAAGATATTATGAATAAAAGGTCTTGTATTTATAATAATTATCCCAGTTTTTTCGGGTTAACGAAAGTAATGAGTGAAAGGAACAAACTAAGATACACGAACTAATAACAATAACACAATGATTTACATATGAAATATAATAAACACAAATATTCACTTGCACTCGTCGCGTAAACTTTGACAGCTCTCACGTCTTACTCGTTACACTTCTTCGATTAAATCTTAATTATTATACATCTTTAATTACCCTTTTTGTCATACGTCTTATACACACATCTTTTCACGTCAAACGTCGTCAATCAATTCCTTGCTCGTTTTACATCCTAATTCAACTCTTTACTTTTGTTTACGCATAAACATCTCGTCGTCACGATTCGATCACACTTGCACACCTCACATACACATGCATCATCATATGCATACATATTTATACACATGCATACTCGTATGCATACACACTTATGCACATACAAACTCATATACACACACATATGCACATACAAACTCATATACACACACATATGCACATACAAACTCATATACACACACACATATGCAACAGTTTCATGCACACTTCAAGAATTGCATGCTTGCATAACCTTTACCCTCTCAACACACACACATATAAACTATTGCATCCTACAATAATATTAAATAATATTAAAGAATATTAAATATCCAGTAAACGATTATCAACCAATGGTTGCCTCGATTATGAGATTTGCATAAAATAATAAATTAATAACTGGGCAATATATAAACGCCAATCTGCGACTTTATCTTATTTAAATTTCATGCTCAAAATGAGAAATCTCCTCTCCTCCTCTTTTTTACATTGATATAGGAATTTAATAATCGTGAAATCAATGATAAATGCAAAAGTATTTTGAATTGATTTTAATACTAATCGTGTAAGCTTACTCTTTACACATTTGTTCTATTTAATATTTGTTTATTTTATGTTGTTTATCCTGTTGTTGATAGGTTCGATGTGTATACTTTATTTTTATAATACGTTCAACAAAAAATAATCCAGAGACGTTTTAATCGAGCAAATTGAAATGATTGTAGATATTAACCGATCCAAGATTATTTATTTATTTATTTATTTTCAAGTATTATTTTTAATGCTTTTTATGGTTCACGCAAATATAAACCGGGGATAACAAAGATCATATGTTGATATCAAAATAACAAACAGGAACTTGATGATAAATATTTCAACAAAAACAAACATTTATTTTCATTATGAACATTTCTCTACAAACATTGAAATCATGCAAAGTTTGCTTTTTTTAAATAATTTCTTTTTATTTTTAATAGGACAAATAAGTGAATATTCATTTGAGATGAGCAAATGATATGAATCATACTGTATAATTATACAATAAAAAAAGTTCAGAGAATGAGTGTTTTACAATGAGTCACTAAAAGTATTCGTATCCTCATTTACAATGTTAAAAAATTACTCTTTTGTAATAAAAATTGTATAATCTTAAAGTATGTTTCTGTGTTTAAGAATTTTAAATTGTTAGTTTAGAAGAAAATATATTGTTTATAAAATTGACAATGAAAAGGTATACGAGTTTCTCTGACTCACTCGATGTACAATTATTTATACTACAAAATAAATATTTTAATTAATAATCACTGGCAAGATAGTATATTAATCTGTTAATTGTTTATAAAATTGGCAATGAAAAGGTATACGAGTTACAATTCTCTGATTCACTCAAAGTACAATTACTTATATTATACAATAAATATTCTAATTAATGATTACTAGCAAAATAGTATATTAATCTATTAATTGTTTATAAAATTAGCAATGAAGGTATACGAGTTACAATTCTCTGATTCACTCAAAGTACAATTATTTATACTACAAGATAAATTTAATTAATTGAAATGAATATTTTGTTTAAAATCTTTTTTTGTTGATATATCCACTGTAATAATTATTGACACATATATTATATTAATCTACTTATATTTAAGTATACTTAAAAAAATTTATCATATGTGTATATATATATATATCGTATTCCATACGTGTATACATAAAATTATCATCTAATTGTCTTTTATGTTTCTCTCTTTCTCTCTCTTCGTTTCATTCACATAGATACTTCGTGACAGATGAGAGAAAATCCGGCAAGACGGCTTTTGCTTTTGACAGGCAAACGTGTACTACGGATATAGAGTTTACCCTCTCTCTCTCTCTCTCTCTTCTCTCTCTCTTCTCTCTCTCTTCTCTCTCTTTTATGATAAAATATCTCCCTTTTCCATTGTTAGAAACATCGAGTTTTCTCGTTCCTTTGTACTTATCCTAGCTCGTATTTTCACAGTGCGTGAATTTCCTAACAAAGTCGTTGATGTGCTTCTCTCTCTCTCTCTCTCTCTTTCTCTCTTTCTCTCTTTCTCATATAGGTTTCTTCAAATTTTGGAAAGTAATCCTGCTTGTTCAACGAACCTCAACTTCGTTTCTCCTTTTTTCCCTCCCACTCGTTTAGAGATATTTGGTTTTACTTACTATTGTTTATGAAGTACATTCGATAACAAAAATGTACCATTTATTTATCCAAAATAGAATTGTTTTTATATCGTACGTTTTCATAGGTATTTTGTACTTTTATATTTTGTATTTTTCTTCATTTTTTTTATCTTCTCGTTCGTTGTACTTTTTCATTTTATTTATTTTATTTTATTTTCTTTTTTCATTTCTTTACCTACCTATATTTATATTATTATTATTTTTTTTTTTTTTAAATAAAATTCTTGCATGTGACTTTTTACTTGTCAAAAAAAAAATGAAAAAAAAAAATACGTCACGTAAAATATAACAAAAAATGACGTTTCGATTAATGATTCGAAACGTGTACGACATTTAAATAATTGCATTCGTTTAACTACGCGAACGTTCTCGCAATTATTTCACAGATATTGTTTTCCTTTTATTTTCATATGTACGTGTAATATATATTTGTTGATAATTACCACGAGTTTTTAAGTGTTATGAAATTGTCAACAGTGAAGGAAGAGAGGAACTCTTAAATGGAACACCTATTACTACGTTTTCACTCTTTCTATCTCTTTCTGACTCGTTTATTTTCTTTTTCTCTTCGTTTCGTTTTCGTAATAGTCATTAAATAATAAATTAATGTCTAAGTACGACAAATCGTTTAACGTCAAGGAGTTAAACCCATTCAATTTCATTTCATTTCATTTCATTTCATTTCAAAATGACACATACGTGCAAATATCATTCAACATTATTTTCAATTTTAAAATCAAACGTCGTTGAGGAGATGATTCATTACGTTTAAAAAAAAAGAGTAAAAGAATGAACCTTCATTTCCTATAAATCTGAATATCAAAATATACATATTTTAACACTTTTCAATCATATTCTTTCTAATGTTAATTCAAAGATACGTGTTATCGTATAACAAGAGTTTAGAAATCAAATAAAATATGGATAAATGTAATATTGGGTTGATAGAAAGAAAAAAAGTCAGATTTTGGGTTAACCCAGTATTATTTGAAACGAAGAAGAAGAAAAAGGAGTGTTCCTGCTTTGACCTACTATTTTCTTCCCCACCTCTTTCGTTTCTCATAACTTGCATCTGCTGATGCACTTATATCGTCGAATAAAGGAACTAGCTTTTCCTTCATGGTCGTTAAAAAGCAAATCCTTTTTTCTTTCCTTCCTTCAATCGTATTTAGTTCCAGTTTCGTACCGTGATTTCTTCTTATTCTTACTACTCGTTTAAAAGAAAAAGAAAGAAAGAGAGGGAGAATGGTGGAGGAGAAGGAGGAGGAGAAGGAGAAGGAGAAGGAGGAGGACAGAGGGTGAGGAGTAAAGTCGGCACGGTTTACCTTCTGTAAGTCCGAATGTTTAAAACTTTACGTGATGGCACGTCCAACGTGTTTAGAACCACGACGTGGACTGCACGACCAACGAATGTCAAATCCAGTTGGTAAAACGACGACTACAACGACTATGACGACGATGACGATGACGACTACGACTACGACTACGACTACGACGATGTAGGATAGTCGTATGAGTTAGGAAGAGAGGAAGAGAGAGAGAGAGAGAGAGAGAGAGAGAGGATTAAACGTTCCTCTCCAAAAACAAGTCATCCGTGCTACATTTAATGCGACTACTCGTTACGAGTATAATAACGGTCTACTTATATGTAAATTTGAGTTGAGCTTTGGCGAGCTTATTAATGCGTCCGTCATTTAGGACAACTTCTCTCTCCCTCTCTCTTCCCCTTCTATCTTATTTGATTTTTCTCTTTTACCTGTTATCATAAATTCTAATATGATATAGTTGAAATTGTAATTAATTTGAACAATATTAGAATAATTTTTCACTGGTATCTTCAAATAGTTTTGAGTTGAGTATCTTTTCAATAGTTTGAGTTGAGCTTTGGCGAGCTTATTAATGCATCTGTCATTTAAGACAACTTCTCTCTCCCTCTCTCTTCCCTTTCTATCTTATTTGATTTTTCTCTTTTATCTCTTATCATATTAGGTGTACAAATAAGTTTCCGCCGTTCTTATTAAAAAATTAAGCATTTGATGATTTTAAATGATGTAAAATTGCTTGCTGAGTTACTCCGAATATAAGTGCAAGTTTTTTTTTTGCGTTTGGCACGAATTTTCAACCAATAATGTTTCCAATTCCGCGTATTCGTACATTTTCACCCTTCCCTTACGTATTTTGTCTTCAACGTCACAGTCTCTGTTCTTGAATTAAAAAAACCATTCATGAAACTTCTCTAATTTAAAAAAGCCTCGAAATATGCTTCCACGAACAATCGATGCTCATCAGATGCAGATTTCTTTAAATTAAATAATTGAATCAAACGTTCCCGCAAATGATGCTTATTCGGCTCAAAACTTGACATTTTCGAACGAAAAAAAATATCTGTTATCGATACAAAATCACTAATATACTAAAATTATGTTGTTGAGAGATGTCAAACCCTACGATATGACGTTTTACATGAGACAATTTTAATCATAATTTAATCATAAAGCCATATTTTGTTGTACGGCGGAAACTTATTTGTACACCTAATAATATTGTTCAAATATGATATAGTTGAAATTGTAATTAATTTGAACAATATTAGAATAATTTTTCACTGATATCTTCAAATAGTTTTCATATTATATTTGTTCTCATTCTCTCTCTCTCGTTTTTGCTTTTAAAGGAATTCAATTGATATCAAAAGCTTATACGTTTGATATTTGATCGATAACATCACGCATTCATAATGAACGAAAAGAGAATTTATTAGACGGTGCTTGATTACGGATTAAACGATGTCATTGGTGGTACCCGATCGATGTCAACCTTTCACGAGATCATCTCTATCATCAATAAAACTAGTCCCATTTAATCTTTAGTTAATAAAAACTTAACAATAATAATAATAATAATAATAATAATAATAATAATTCTTTAGGAAAATTCTAATTGTTGTGAATTCGGAAATGATAAAGGTAATATAATTTAAAAATAAAAGGGGAAAAAGAGAACGTGGTCGGAATCAAGGAGTTAGTATCAATACCTATGGTGGTAGTGTTATTATGGGAAACGTACGTTACCACCGATATAGTCACTAGTAGTAGTAGTAGTTGTAGTAGTAGATGAAAATGTTGTGATGCGTAACGCATGTAAATGTGCATTTATAATCATTTCAAATGCAACTAGCGTATCCGTTGTGCCGTTTGTGCTAACATTAAGTCACGATTCAAGTAGATATCAATTAATGATCTCGTAATTAGAATCTCTAATATTAAACCGGTGAGTTATCATTAATTCATTAAAAAGTAAAACACACACACACACACACACACACATACACACACATATTACACCACACCCTCTAGTCTTTCGTATAACTTTTAGTAGTAATGACATTTTTCTCAATTTTTCTTTTTTTATTTCTACTTTTTTTTCTCTCTGTCTCGCCCTCTTTTTAACGTCGAGCTCTCTACTCTCTCTCAATCGATTCTCTTTGTGTGTGTGTCTCTCTTTCTCTCTTTCTATCGTAGCTTTTGCGCGTTAAATGCTTTAACCAGGAAAAACGCATGAGCACATCCTAGACAGTGTGGACACTCGAGGATGGAAAACCCAATCACCGGAAACTCGTTGCTTTCTCGCGGTCTAAAAAAGGCATCCTCGAATATAGGAGACGTAGAGGAAGATAATTATTTTTAGAATTGATCTTCCCTACTTTCTTTCTTTATTTATTTCTTTCTTTCTTTCTCTTCTTTCTATTTCTGAAACAAATTTTCTTCCTCGATGGGTGTGTATATAATACCAAGCATTTTTATTGTTCCAGCTTATTGTATTTATTTATGAAGGAAGGGGAAAAGTATAAAACGTGTATCCACGATCGAGATCAGAATATCAATGTTATTTAAAATGTTCATTAGAAATTCTCTCTAATTAAAATAATATATTTATTTATTGGGTGTACAAATAAGTTTCCGCCGTCTAACAAAATATGACTTTATATTTAACTTATGGTTAAAATTGTCTGATGTAAAATGTCATATTGTAGGGTTGGATATCTTTCGACAACATAATCCTGATATATTAATGATTTTGTATCAGTATCAGATATTTTGTTTCGTTCGAAAATGTTGAGTTTGGAGACAAATAAGCGTCATTTGCGGGAACTTTTGATTACATTTTTTAATTTGAAGAAATTTGCAGCTAATGCGCATCGATTGCTTGTAAAAGCATATGTCGAGGTTTTCTTAAGTGAAAGATATTGTTATGGGATGGATTTTGAAGTTCAAGAACGGAGACTTTGACGTTGAAGACAAAGTACGTAACCGAAGACTGAAAGTGTACGAATATACAAAATTGAAAGCATTATTGGTTGATGATTCGTGTCAAACGCAAGAAAAACTTGCACTTACATTAGGAGTAACTCAGCAAGCAATTTTATATCGGTTAAAGTCATTAAATGCCTAATTTTTTAATAAGAACGGCGAGAACTTATTTGTACACCTAATATATACATGTAAGTAATACAAGTACATGTAAGTTTTTGCAATTGTTTCATTTATGGTTAGTGCATTATTATTGATACATTTATATTACTCGAATATTAACGTTCAATACTTTAACTGTCACACTGAAATCATATTTTACAGAACAGATAATATTTCAATATGATTCAAAATTGCATAGAAATTAATCTTTTATTTTCAATTATCCAAGATAAATTTGTTAATTTTCAATGGTATGTAATTTTTATATTTCAAAGTATATTCTAATTATCTGTAATGTTTTAAGTGTTTCAATCACCAATGACCATCAATTGTGTACAAGGTTACTTAGAAATCATTCTCGTTATTTGTTATTTTTCTTTTTAAAGCTGATAATTATTCGTACAGTTTATTTCCATTCAATTGTAATTAAATGTATATATGTATATCTATTTTGTGAATGACCAGGTCTACTTAAATATTGATTACACGGTTTACATAAAGTAAGATGGATAAATTTAAAAGTTTCAATCATATTTTTAATAATTACTGTAGAATGTGGAAGAAGGAGGAGGTGTTATCGTAACGATCGATTAAACAACAACCTCTTTTGTATCGTTTCACGAAAATTGTCCTCGTAATAGTCGAAAAATTGAATTAAATTGAGATTTAGATCTATAGATATCAGTGTGGGAATAGGGGAAGGAAAAATATTGGAGAGTAGGATAATACTGTGCGTATAAAATACGATACTCGATAATTTATAGACACTAATCGCGAATTGATTACATCGAGAGATTACAATTTAAAAAAAACAAGAAGAAAGTGTTAAACATTTATTTTCAAAGAAATGGGAAGGTTCATTTAGTTTTTTTCTATGATTTCCATTCATCTCTCTTTCTTTCTTTCTTTCTTACTTTCTTGCGTTATTTATTTTCCATTTAATCTACGTTTAATTGCAGAAGCCAGGTAACCGAGAATGCAATGATCAGCATATCAAGAGAGAATGAACTTTAATTTAAACAAAATTTGCTTTTCCAAGTTATGCTTTCTCTTAGAATCGCAAGAAAATTCTCAGCAACGAATGCTTTCGAATGATGTACGGTAACTGGTCTTAGCAAAAACGGAATAACACAACCAAGTTCACGCCCATTATTTCTCTCTCTCTCTCACTTTCTTTCTTTCTTTTTCATTCTATTTCTTCATGTTCCTTTTTCTTTTAGCGTCCCAAAAACCGGTCGATTTCTCTCGACTTAATTATCGATCGTTAGCTGCACGTTGAGAAATAAATCACTAAGATACTACTCACGCGAATCATCCGGTTATATTTCAATGTGTGTGCATATGCATCTATCTATGGATTATTTTCATACGTATACCTCTTACTTCTCTCTTTCTTTCTCTCTCTTCGTAGTGTGTATTTGTGTATGTGTGTGTGTATGTTTCTTGTAGTGGCCTATCTGTTCACAGCATTGGCATTTCTTGGGGTGTGTCTCGCCATTCGGATAATTTTTTTATCATCTTTCTTTCTTTTCACTTTTTTTTTCTTCTTATTCAACCGATATCGTGCAGAAAGGATACCAACACTCAAAAGGGGGGAAATAACTTCTCCTTCTTTTTCTTCTTTTTCTTTTATAGGATCCTTGAACGATGAAACACCTTCACCGAGGTACCCAGTTTAACGTTGATTATTTCTCTGTGTATATTCTGGAACGATTAAATTCTGCATGAATGTTTGAAATATATGTTTCTTCGATTATAAGAGATTTGATTATCTTTTAAAATGCAACTTTTACCTTTACGACAGATATTATTCAAATTATTATCTAAAATATTGTTGGTTTTTTTAATTAATAAATAAATGAAGACACAGATTCGATTAACGTTTAAAACACTACTTTAATTTTGCAAAGTATATGTTGAAAATAATCATCAATAGTATTGTTTTTTTTTAATAATAATAAGTGAAGGTACAGAGAAAATGAAACGATGACAGAACGTTAAGAAAAATGTAACAGTGCACATGGTTCATACGAATTAAACATCGACATATGATATATGTCATATTGCATGAACTATGCTCCCCAAACATTTGAATTTGAATTTGAAAAATCGATAAACTATGACATTCTATACCCGTTGCATCGCATGAATCATGCGTTTTGTCTCCCTCTCTTTCCCTGTTTTGTTTTACTCTCTCTCTCTCTCTTTCTAAATGATTACATTTCTCGAATAGTATTGCTTTTTGGCAATACCTTAAATGGTCTGTATCGATCAAGTTATGTAAAAATAATAATAAAAAATAAAATAACCCTCTTGAAATAAATGAAATAAATAAAATAATTAATTACATCAACCAAAGGTTTTGGATGTATTTTTTCTTCTTCTTTACAAATATCATCTAATCGATTCTAATTTGATGATACAACACCACATTGAACTGAGTAATCAAAATGATCATTTTTATTTTTTTATTTAAACTGATATGTAAATGAGAAAATATGAGATAAAAGATAACAACACTACGATGCATTTTATGTCTGACCAATCACTTTGCTTCTCTACGTTTTTGTGTAGTACACGAGTGCGTAGTACTATCCTCTCTCTCTTTCTCCTTTTCTTTGATGATCGAGTGAGAGAAAAAAGGTAAAAAAAAAAGATAGAAAGGAAAAAAAGAAGTGGCCAATTTAAACGTTTTCTTTTTAACTTTCCCCCTTTTCCTTTATTTTCTTTTCACTCACTCATTCACTAACTCACTCTCTTTCTATCACTATCTCTTTATTCTTTATAAAGCTTCACCGATTAAAGCTTTTTCCTATTAGTTACTTTTTCGAACATTGAATTCCTCTTTCTCTTCGTTGTATTTTTCGATAATTAACCTTCACCCAATTGACCGATTGATTCACTGACTTACTGACTGGTTGAATGGTTTTGATTCTATTATTATTGTATTTTTTTATAACAAAATTTCAATTTCATTTTATATTATTTATTCATTAATATATAAATGATATAAAAAATACTACTTTTTCCTATTATTCTTTGTATTTCATATATTTTTATAGATTATTTTTGTATCACTGAGATTAAATATGAGGTGTGTCTTTTAGGAAAGTACCAAAATAAAGATTAATTTTGTTTTTTTTTTTTTTTTAAACTTTTTCTCTACCACAGTTTTATTAAAGCATTAGGATTAATACATTCTGTGCAAATAGAAAAGAAAAAAAGTAAAATTGAATACTCGATATCGTTTTCATGGAAACAAAAGGTTTCAAAAGTTAAAGTTTCCCGTGTATTTTTATATTACCAGTTATATACAGTTTCATGGTTAAATGGAAAAATAAATTTTCTATGGTATAATTGGAAAACAAAAAGAAAGGAATAAGAAAATTTAAGAAAAGAAACAAAGGTAAAAGTTTAACGTACATTCTTCTTATATACCAGTTCGTTTCATGTTAGATGGAAAAATAAATTTTCTACAGTTTAATTGAAAAAAAAAACATACACACACAGAAAAAATGAAATAAGAAATTATAAGAAAAAATATACATGGAACGGGTTGAAAAGTTTCGAGCTAAACACGAGGGGAAGAGATCAAAAGGTACGGAACGTTACACGAGATACTTCACTTTTTATACTCTTTGAAAAATACATTATCAAGCAAAAGTTAAAGGTGTATTTCGTTACAAAAATTCATAGAACCTGGGATATTTCTTTAAGATTATCACAGAAAAATACTGAGAAACTTTTTTTTTACTTTCTCTCTCTCAATCATAATTTTAATAATTCACAGAGTTGGTAATTTTTTAATTTGAATTTTATTTAAGAAAAAGCAACATTCTCTCGTTGAGAGAGATTCTCTTATGTTGAGAAAGATTCTCTTATGTTGAGAAAGATTCTCTTATGTTGAGAAATGGGAATAATAACTTACAAGTTTATAGAAACAGAGAAACACTTTTATAGATTTGATTATATCGAGCTGAAACAGAGATGTCTTTACGCTAGCACAGTTCCTAAGGAAGAGATCTAAAAGAAATAAATGCAACTGCATCCAAATGGCTATGTAAATAAAGATTAGACGGTCATATGTTTACACAGTTCGATTACAATCTCGTGTAGGGATTCTAGAAAGTGGTAGAATCAGTTTAGAATACAACCTTAACGTTCAATCCAACAACTTACCGTTCCCAATAATAATTTCTAAACTTTGCCAATATTTCCTATTTTTCGAATTACTCAACAATTTATTATCAAGCTGTATAATCAGTGATTCAAGAATCCTATGCCCTTCTCACTGACCACTCAGCCGCAGATCGTTCAAAACACCAACTCGGTGGAATAAAAGTCGAAAAATCGACTACCGGTCGGTAGTGTTAATATTACCAAATCAATATTATAATAATTATACACACAATCTCTCAAAAAACACACGACGTATCAGGTGGAGTGAAAAAAAGTAAGAAAACTATTTTTTCTTCAATGCATTAAACGATAATAGTCGTGTATCAGATCAAAAACGAATGTACTCTGTAGTATCGAAATAAAAAGAGAATAATAGTCGAAGAATACGAGACAAAGAGAGTACGTAGGGCAGGAAGGGGAGTTTGAAAGAAGAAGAGAGAGAGAAGAGAAGAATATAAAAAATAAAAAAATAAAAAGTGTACAGGGGTTAGAGGAGGAAAGAGAAAGGAAAGTTACTCGAAGGAAAGAAACGTCGATGAGGAGAAGCTTTATTCCGACGTACACTTTTATTTGCCCTATCGTCTAGAGATATAATATCGGAGATACGATATCGAAGACGAGTTAAAATCTTTCGTATATCCTCTTGGAACTCTCAACATCGAGTAAAGGGAAGTATAAGAGACTGGCAAGAAAGGAACGTAGTAAAGAAAGGTACTTCGTGTTATCCGATATATCGATGATGTACGAGCACGAAAACTCTATTCCCATGGAGAGTAGGAAAGAAAAAAAAAAATGGTATAACGGTGGGGAAGAAAGACAAATTCGAGTAGTACTTTTGATATATGTATATGTATGTGTATATAAAATATAAAAATTCAAAAAAAGGAAATTCATCGTAAAAATCATCGATCTGATCAAAACTATCCGATTAAGGAAAGGTTTTATTTCTTTTTTTTTTGTTTATTTTAAATATTGAATAAATTGCAGGAAAATTTCTTCCAAATATATTCAATCGTACTTTTATTTGTACATTCGTAATATTTAAATTAGGTAAATAATTTTAAGTGTAATGAAAAATAAACTAAAAGTAATTCATTATTTTATACGTTTATTTCAAGTTTCGAGTAATTGATTTCTTTTTTCACTACAATCTAATATTATTTAACATTTATATACAAATATAAAGTGTATTATATAAAATATAATTAATTAGGAGAAAATACGTGAATGGTTTTTGAAATTATGCATAGAGTAAATTAAAAAAGTCATAAAATGGATAATAATTTAATCGAGAGATGAAAAGTTGAGTATATTAATAATAATATACATTAAAACGTTTTCATTTTTAATGCGAATAAAATACACACGTTCCTATTGGAGGGATAATTTAATTATTTATATGCATACCGTTCAAACTTTTATTATAATTTCAAAATCATTTACTTTTTTTTTCAAAAAAAATTTGTTATATTTTATTTTCATTCAGGAACAGGAAATTCAATGCATAATAGCGTGTATTAGAATTTTCACTGAAAGGTACTTTTTCAATCCGGATAGTCGAATTTTATTGAAAAGATATCTGAATTTAATTTGGTTCTCTCTCTCTCTCTCTCTCTTGCTCGCTCTCTTCGAGTCGGATAATAAAAAAAAAATTTACCACGATTTGCCGATACCCCACCACGACTACTATTGCACAGGTATGAATCAGAGTTCCGAGTAACGCCAACAAACTCGACTCGTCGGAATTCATGGACTTTCTTCTCTTTCCTTTCCTCTCCCCTTTACCCTTCTCTCTTCTTCCTCTACCACCACCCCCAACTCTCATTTCCATTGCAATAAAGAAACCTCCCATTATAACGGCCTTGACAGCGTAACGTCAGGGTCGTGACTCGAGAATGAGGTAGACCGAAAGAGCATTTAGTGTCTCTTTTCCCCTTCTCTTCTTCTCTCGTTCATACTTCCACCATAAAAAAAAGTGTTTTGTAGCCGACGTTTAAATATTCAGATCATTTTCCAGTCAAATTTTCGATACAAAAGCATCAAGAAGAAAGTTAAACGTGCGATGAAAATCGATTTTCTTCTTTTATTATCATCGATTTATTGGGAATATTCTGTGAATTTATTGTCTAGGAAAAAGGATGGTAGTTTGAGGAGGGGTAGAAGCGGGGGTGTGTCCATTTCTGGATACGAGAGTTTTACAGATAATAAAATATTTTATTTTTGTAGATGTATTAAAAAAAAACAAACACACACATACATACACACAAAATGTTATAAGGTTTATAAGAAATCTTGTTTGGTTTATTATGTTTCTAATATAATATTTTCGAATGATATAATAAATATTAAAATATATAATATATTAAATATATATATTGATTATAATTAAAATATATAATTTTGATATATTAGGTTGGAAACTATGAAACGGGCATTTTTGGTTTTAGCCTGTTTGACTATTCAACGCCTATTTCATAGTTTCCAACTTAATATATTTAAAATTATGATATTAAGTTTATTATATATATAATTAAATAATAATAATATATATATATATAATTATATAATGATATATAATAGATATAATATAATATATATAATATATTAAATATATATATATTGATTATAGTTTTGATATATTAGGTTGGAAACTATGAAACGGGTATTTTTGGTTAGTCTGTTTGACTATTCAACGCCCATTTCATAGTTTTCAACTTAATATATTTAAAATTATGATATTAAGTTAATTATATATATAATTATATAATGGTATATAATAGATATATATTAAAATATAAAAAAAAAATGAGTAGTATTTCTCTACAATCAGATATCATTAGAAAACCTGATAGTATGGATCATTAATAAAAAATCTAACGTAGTATCAAATGTATATTTATAGAATGGTTTTTCTAATGTGGTATCATCGGCGTAGTCATATACGTTCCGACTATGACACACCGTTGGGTATCGATGACGTCACTTGCATTCTTCCTTCTCTTATAACACATATACATACACACGTTTTCATACACATACACATATACACGTGTGCACATAGAAGGCGGTTATATGATCGTTAAGAACCGAGAGAAGACTCTCTTGTACGAGTTCCTTTCCTTTCTCTCTCTCTCTCTCTTGCTTGCTCTTTTTTTCCTTCTTGTCTTGTTACAGTGCACTTAGTCGTTCATATATGCATATGTGGTGTTCTTACATTAGACATTTAACTATCCTACCAGAAAATATCGTCAAATGTATCCCTACCAAGGATCCTAGTAGGGAAATAAACAAAAGAAATTTAAAGAAATGTTTATATACATGACTAGTTAGTGTTCTTTCTTATTTCTGTTTCCTTTTTCTTTCACTCTCTGCAACACTTCGAACATGACCTGATGTTATTAATGATACTCGTTCGTAACAGGGGAAAACTAGTAGCTTGCTTCTATTGGATATATGTATCTCAGAAGAAGTGTCCAATTTGTTTGTTTTATTACATTTGATACCTTGACTTTTTCTTTTTTCTTACCGCGTCTTGTTATTGAACTTTCCCTTTTTTTATCACTGCTATCGCCATTGGTGATACTTTTATTTATATATAATTAAAATTTATAATATTTATTTATATATTAAAATATATAATTTTGATATATTAAGTTGGAAATTATGAAACGGGCATTTTTGATTAGTCTGGCTATTAAACGCCCATTTCATAGTTTCCAACCTAATATATTTAAAATTATATAATAATATTTAGTAATTTATCTGTCTTAAAAATATACCAAACGAGTGAGTATGATTGATCATAATGATTTAAAAAAGAAAAATCAGATTTCGAAGTTACGTTTCATTCTAATTTCTACAAAACGATAAAACGATAAGATACACCACATTCTTTGAGTAAAAAATATTTCTGAAAAAGAAAAAAGAGATAATGAATTTTATTGTCAGTTTAAAGTTTACTATTATCTCTCTCACTACCGTGAAATTGGATTTTAAGGTGTTATATGCACATGCAATGAGATGCCTCGAAATTCAAGCGTTATTGTTAATCGAAAGTCCCGTGTCCCGTTGATACTACGAAATTGAACTCTCGAACGTATAATTATAATATCGTTCTGTTATACATACATTGTTTCCGGTTTAATAAACGACGATTGAACAGTTACTATATTGCCTCTGTGTAATCTGTTACAGAAATAACGTACTCGATATACAATATTATATATATTTGATGGTATAGAGAAAATATTCAGGTATAGAAAACATGTATGTGTATTATCAAACATGACTTATCATCTATGTAACCACCTCGTTTGTGTATATATATGAGTCAAGTATCGAATGAATATCGTTCGATAACAAGAAGTAACGTGAGATTGAGCAATGACTTCCTGCGAGTTTAGAGCATTATCGGAACTCCCACCTGGCTGGTATTTGTGTTGCTATGGCTTTATCAATTACGTTGTTAGATTAGAGTTTACCTAAACTTTACAAAGATATAAAGTATATTCAATTCAATATATATTTTATAATAAATAATTGGAAAGAAAAGTTTGTATTTAGATTTCTAACAACTAATTGTTATTCATTTTTAAATCATTAAATTTAATTTCACAGAAAAAAAATCAAAACTTATATAATATATATATTTATATATTTATTATTTTATTATATTATTATATTATATTATATCGATAAAATTTAAATGAATTATTGTGTACACAAAACTCGTAACATCTTGTAATTAAATTGTTCATAAAAAAAAATAATCTGACTCAACAGTTGCTTTGAAACGTTGATTCATAATAAACTCTGTATTAATTTTCCAAAAATATTTCGTAGTCATCGATAAAGAAAGGAAGTGTTTTGGTATTTCTCATCCTGGTGTAGACGACTTTCGTCTAAATTTCATCCGACGATGAAATTGGAACCATAAATGAGAGGAGGAGAAGAAGAAAAAGAAGCTTTGGGTTAGCCGCATGTTCCTGTTTCGCACGAAGAAAAGTTGCTGGGAAAAGAACAAAAATGACAAGCTACTACCTCTAGGCTTATTACAAATATAATAAAAAGTATAAAAATATATAATTGATCAAATATGAACCAATGGGGATAGAATAGAAAAAAGAATACAAAAAAAAAGACAAATTCAGAAATTTAGAATATTATTTGGCTAGCGAATAATAATTCATATACGTCCGATCAGTTTTATTGACAAATCTTCCGTATCAAATTTTGACACGGCAACTAACGATGCAATATTGCATCCCCGTCATCGCATTGATACACACATCCAAGCAGTGATTTGATACGAGGAGAAGGAGGAGGAGGAAGAGGGAGAGGGTAATAGGAAAGCAACAAACTTATACGTGTATTACACACAAGTATTTATTATTTAACACAAAACTCCTTTTACTTTTTCTTCCTATAAGTTTAACAAAAATCTACGAAGACAAAACAACACTCGACTATTACAATCTTTTACACCGATTGGGAAATGGGAATGATGAGTCACAAGTTTATAGAAAAGAGAAACACACTTTATATACCCAGTTATCACAAAACGTTAATATGACGTTAATATGACGTCATATTTTAAAAATGACCTAAATCCGAACGTCATATTAACTGGGTATATTTGATTATATCGAGTTGAGATAGAGATGTCTTTACACTAGCACAGTTCCTAAGGAAGAGATCTAAAAGAAAGAAATGCAACTGCATCCAAGTGGCTAATGTAAGTAAATGAAGATTAGGCGGTCATATGTTTACACAGTTCGATTACAATCTCATATAGGGATTCTAAAAAGTGGTAGAATAAGTTTTGAATACGAGAGAACCTTAACGTTCAATCTAACAGTTTATTAACGTTTTGTGTTAACTGGGTATATTTGATTATATCGAGCTGAAATAGAGATGTCTTTACACTAGCACGGTTCCTAAGGAAGAAATCTAAAAGAAAGAAATGCAACTGCATCCAAGTGGCTAAGTAAATAAAGATTAGGTGGCTGTATGTTTACACAGTTCTATTACAATCTCATATAAGGATTCTATAAAGTGGTAGAATAAGTCTTGAATACGAGAGAACCTTAATGTTCAATCTAACAGTTTTCATATGAAACAAAAATAACTATCTGTGTACTCACCAATTATAAACAAGTACTTTAGATTACATTTCTCCACGTGGTTTATATTATCCCTAAATTAACATACACCTAATGTCGATAAATATTTAGACAAATTGTAAAATATCGAATATTGTTAGATGAATAAAAAAATAAAAATAAAAAGTTAACAAAGATTTATAGAGGAAGGTTTGATGGGAGTTGAGGAGAGTGAGGTGGGATGGGTGGTGTAAAACTATGAGATATTAGGCCGAGTAGGATATATTATGACTTTCGATAGAATATCGAAAATCGATAATTCCTCTTGAAAATCTGAAGAGAGAGAGAGAGAAAGAGAGAGAGGGGTTTGGGTAGGAGTTGGGTGTTATAGGATTGGAGGAGGGAGACAGGCAGGGTGCGTATTCGCTTGCTTGACGTTGATGACGTTACTCTCTCTCTCTCTTCCTCTTTCTCTTTCTCTTCCTCTTTCTCTCTGTTAGTATCGCGAACATAAAGTAACGAGCATGAAGAAGAGATCGTGCGATGCACCTGTATCATTATAAGCGCCTTCAACCTCGTCAAATGGGGAAAATATTTCCTTCTTTTCCCCTCCACTCAACCGACTTCTACCCCCTGTCCCCCTTGTCTTCCCCTTCTATTCCCCTTCTATTCCACCATATTCTTCTGTTCGCCGTTTTAACGATTTCAAACGCATTAAAATTGAATGCGTTTGTAAGAAGAAAAAAAGGAGGTGACGGTGAATGGGAAGGGGAATAGGGAAAGAAGTCATGGGATCGTTCATGTCGTCCCCCTCTTCCCCCTGTCTCTCCCTCATTTCCTCGCTCCACCCACCGTCACGCTTGCTTTACGTTCACGTTCTCCTTCAAGAGTGGAAAGAAACGTGTGCCAAGGCTCTTTTTAATCGTCTCTTATTCGTTCTCTCTTCACACAGTCCCTCTCTTCTTCTTCTTTCTCGTAAACATGAGAATGTCGAACAAAAGGGGTCGCTTACGAACGTGAGAAACGCATCCAACACACACGTTGGGTTGCCTTTACGGAATTATCGAAGTATGTAGAAATATGTAACTTGTTATGGGGGTTTTTTTTTATATATATAATAACTTAGTTAGTAATTTGTTTATTAATAATAATTTATAATAAATTAGCTTATTAATAAATCTCTAATAATAATTATAATTATAATTATTATTATTATTGTTATATATTATATATATTATATATTATTATTGTATTATTATATTATTATATTATATTATATTATATTATATTATAT